>JASDQU010885079.1:33748-56529 GCA_032191745.1 Picea mariana
GTATATAGCAATAGTAAAAAATCATGTCATAAATCATGACGCATCATCATCAAGGTTAAGTGGTTCATCATCATAAAAATCCAGATCACTTGCGAGAAAGTGTCCTCAAAGAATAAGTTTTGTCAGTGCGCCAGAGCGGGATGTCACAGTTACTGCCTTGGGGATTCCCTATACCTTCCTTGGTTTCCCTTCCTCATCTAGGAAAGTAAATGCTTTGTTGTAACAGTCTAAGAGAGTGTGATGTTGGTCCAACTAATCCATCTCAATTAGACAGTCATAAGAACCTAAAGGCAAGATGTTTAAATATGCTTTGGTGTTCAATCCACTCATGTCTATGAGGCATGACTTAACCATCTCATTAACTTTTCTTCTGGCTCTTGTATCCAGTTGCACCAACCAGGATTTCCCATTCTTGCTTCTTGGAAGTTGCAAACTTTCCACCATCTTAGGGTCTATATAGCTATGACTAGCTCTTGAATCAATTAAAATATAAAGGGTTTGGTTGTTGATCATACCTTCCACTTAAATCATGTGGGACTGATACTTTTCTTACTTGTTGTCTAGGGCTGCATAAATCCTTGGAAAATATCTACCCATATCTTCCCATGTACTCCACTGCTTCAGCTCACTATACATTGTGAATAGCCCTACCTTTTTCACCCCTGTGAGGACAATATCTGAACCTATGGTCCCCTTTACAACCCCAACATTGCATAGGCAGTTGTCTTGGCCCTTGACTCCCTATGTCAATCGTTCTGGGTTCTTTAGGTGTTTGTTGTCCTTGTGGATTATTTCTGAGGAATGGTGGCTTAGCTCCCTTCTTCCTTTGATCCACCTTGAATTTCTTATTGTCTTCCCAAGCCCTTTGGAAAGTTGGCCTTACTTTCTACTAATCATATAGGCATTTAGATGTCCTTATGGTCTTTTATAATGTCTTGGGATCATCATAATGTATTTTGTCACTGATGAATGACGGAAATCTACTTAAATACCTTTGGATTTTGACTGTCTCATCCTTGATGGAAGAGACATATTTCAGTAGTTCCAAAAATCTTCTCTCATATTCATCTATGGTCATACTTCCAATCTTGAGTTGAAAGAACTTTTTCATTTTCTTGTCATAGTATCTCTCAGTCAGGTACTTCTTCTCAAAATACTTCTTGAATTCCCTCCAAGTAACACTCTTCTCTACAATGTGTTGTACCTGCACAAGCTGATCCCACCACATGGAGGCCTTTCCTTTGAGTTTATAGATAGTGATTCTACTTTCTGCATGAGAAGAATAATTATGCAATTGAAAATACTCCCTCATGCCTAGCAACCATGTTTCTGCATCTTCATCCTTCTTGTTCTCACCATCAAATGTAGGAGGTTTTATTTCATTCATTTCTCCTCGTATCTCATCCACCCTAGATCTCTTATACCTTCTGACAAGGGATAGACTTGAGTTGTTGCCTGCTCTCTTATGGGAATGCCTTTGGGAATGATGGTGATGTCTACTAGCAATTTTTACTTTTATTTTCTCCTCTGAAGGTTTGTGACTCCCAGATTAACTTGAGGCACTCTCCTTAACCAATTGCTTTTCTATTTTGTTCAAACCCTCCAATATATTCATGTTGAATTCATCTTGATGCTCTTTGGCTTTCATAATGCTTTCATTATCATTTTTATGGCTTTCGACATCCCTCTGCAAATTCTTAATGGTCTCAACCATATTCATATCTTCATTCCTTTCTTCTCCATGTCCATTGGAGTTCGTTCCTTCCATGCCCAAATGGACATCCACCCCTCTACTCTCCTCTTGCTGACTATAATTACTCTGTGCCTCTTTCATTCCTATGGAATCTTCACTAGTCTGACCTGATCGAGTTGTTGTTAATTCTATAAAACGTGCAGCCATCGAAACTAATCAGACTAACAATTCTGCAATTCATGAGAATATGCACCATTTCGATTCAACATACACAACAACATTATCACTCTCGGTTTCCTAGTGTTATCACCATGATAATTCTAGATAAGAACCAAGTCTCGAAAACACAGATGCGCAGTGCCTTCCGAGATACACTTGTGCAAGAAGGTGGCTTTTCGAAACCACTTTCACCAAGACGAGGTATCACATGTCTCAACATGTCAAATCCATCACTTGTGGAGAATGTGATGGCTTAGTAATATCACCCTGCTTCACTCGTTCAGTACTTTGCAGCCATGTGACATCAACCGAACGCCGCCATGTAACGAACTCAAAATCTAATCATTCGAAATGGATTGGCGACAACTCGATGCTCTTGTACGTAATCCGTCTACACTTCATAAATGAAATTATATAATTACCACTCCCCATGTATGAAGATATTTGCATATCCATAACCAAGGTAATCCCCAACTGCTCGACTTTCTTCTCTCTGTAAAAACACCTTTCTGTATCCACAACCTGGGATACATGGACAAGGCTAAATTGAGTGAGACTGGTTATTCGAGCAACATGCTAGGATTTCCTACGAATAAGGAGGAAAGGGTCCTTGTGCACATTCTAGCAACTAAGGTTCATACAGAGTCAGATACAGACTCGCAGTTGGAAGTCAAGTTGAATCCCACTATAAAAGATTTAGTCATCAACAGGCTAGCCGCTAAGGAGAAAAGGAGTAACTGGCATAAGAAGGAGGAATCTATGGCTGAAGTGGCCAAAAGTGTTGGAGAGAATCAACCGGTCTGGTTAGATTTTTCCTTAAAGGCGGAGATCGCTAAGATGAAGTAAGTCTTCAACTAAGATAAGCATGTCTCAGTGAATTTTGAACAGCCGGTAGTGGAGGTAAAGCGTATCAGATATGATAGGCATGTTCTTCAAATGACCCTTTTTACAACAAGCTAACTATTGTCATCACCCTTTTGTAATTTTGTGATTAATACGACTATATAAATACATAAACGGATTTTAGACTGTTTTATTACAATTCCTATCTGGTGATATGAATCTTGTTTTCTTTTATAAAAAAAATTTCTTGTAATATTGTATTTTTATTTTCATTTGTCTAAATTGGAGGAAATTAAAACTCTGAATTCTTTTTAATTAATGCTTCAATGCGGTTATGTGTTTTTATTATTATTATTATTATTATTCAATTTAAACTCAGACTCATCACCTTCCAAGCGACTTCGTAGGCATTAAATTTGACCTGTTCATTTATATTTATCATGCATAGAAATATTACAAGGTAAAACGCTTCTCTGTGCAACTAAATCTACTGTGCATTTCCTCTTCGTCGCATTGCCAACTCACACACACTACTCTTGCGTTGCATGCCAATATCCACTGCACAGTGTTTTTGTACTGTGCACTGATATTCCACATCCATTTTTTCCTATGCATGCACCATGTCAAGTTTAACATATTCCATAATGCCCAAATATATGTGCACACTGCTGAATACACCTTCGCGAAACAACTTATACTCATACTTATGCATGTACTAACAAAACCCCTCTACATTAAGTAATACTTGCACACCCCATGTGCACATTACTATGTGTGTTCTCACCACGCAAAGATAAATTCAGCGCATGCATCTATACATAATAATATTCCACACAACGCCACAATTTACTGTGCATATTGGCATGCCAACGTTTTCCTGCGCGGTGCCAAAATTTACCGCGTGCATGCCAACACGCCAACCTTTTCCATGGACACTTCGTGACTCCAATTCCGGTCACTTCAAAGTTACTCTTCTATTAATATTCTCTTCAACTGAACCCCTCTATCCCATCCAAGCTCAGTGTTGAACTAAATCTCTGATACCATTCTGTAACGTTCCCCCAACCAACCTCAGGCTGGAGTGTGCCACTCCAGAGCAACCACTAATTCTCTGACACTAGTCGGTAAGATTCCCATCCTTCAAGTCGGGCCATGCTACTCTAAGGAATGCTTTCATTCCCATATTGCGGAACATACAGTAGCATACCCTGTAGTCAACTGAGCAATGCCACATAAATTTACTCTTTAACCTGCATGCAACTAAGACATATACATACAACATGTTCGTGGAAGCTTTACATATAAAAATAAACAAACAATTACTTTCTATAACATATGACTTTTATACTGAAATAACAGTAACTACAAATATGCATCATTTATAGAGAATTATCCATAAACATACATGCAATTATAATCACAAATATTATAAACCATAACATAGGAATGTAAATAACAAGCAACATATCATTTTTATCATACAACTGGTACTTATCTTGGAAATATTGTCACCAATTGCATACAGACCATCCATGAACCTCCTAGCCATAGACTACATTATTCATCACTCTCAATATTGAGTCACACATGAGCTGGGGCTGAAATCCACCTAGGGTAAAGGGTTCCTATCTAGGCTAAGGCTCATGGACAATAGAAAAGACTCTGTCTCAAGTGCTCACTCAACTATCAGCCTACAACCTCTCATTCCCCACGTGCCTATCCCACCCAAGGAACTGTGCCCCTTCTCTGCTCAACAGTCCTTCGGTTGCCCCACTTACCTTCCAGGGCTTCAACAACAAGCCAGAATAGAAGTCTCAAAGCACTGTAGCTATAGTATAGCACCTTCAGGAATCAATCCCCACCAATTCTCTCACTCAAAGAATTTCTCACGGGCCTGACAACCCAATTCTTCAATTCCGCTCCAAGCTAACCAGGTACACCAACCAAAAGGGATATGGAAACAGGATCCAGAATGGTGAAATGGTTGTCTCAAGGATAACAGAATGTATGAGTGAAATGGTCATGGAATCATTGAATGGATAACTGAGTGTGGAGGAGAATCATTGTGAACTCTTCATGGAAGTCATTGTGCAAATAATGGTCATTTCGCTGATGGTAAGGTATCCATGATAAGTCTCCCACTGAGCTAATTTTCCCCATGATATGAATGCATGTCCCCAACTTGACACTTGTCATATCAGAAGTTACTTTGGTCCACTTGTCCCCAACTTTAGAACTTAGGATAAAATAATTATCCATACTTTATGTTTTATCAAATATTAATATAATATTTATTTGACTTTTGGCCCTCCCTTTCCCTAACTGGGTAAGT
The DNA here is from genome assembly GCA_032191745.1 of Picea mariana. Classification (NCBI taxonomy): domain Eukaryota; kingdom Viridiplantae; phylum Streptophyta; class Pinopsida; order Pinales; family Pinaceae; genus Picea; species Picea mariana. The sequence continues at coordinate 38,836 of JASDQU010885079.1, forward strand.
TCAGTCCCCCATCTCTTTTATCATGGTCGGTCTGTGCACAGTGATGTATTTTATATTAATCATGAGTCATGTACAAAGTAGGCACATTGCCCTTTGACATCTAGGAATTCTGGCCTAATACCAAAACATAATCATCCCAACTTATAATAACTGACTCACTAGCCTATAACACATATCATATACATGAGGCTCATTGTCCTCTATACTACGCGCACCTTAGTTACTGTACGCGGTATCCTGGAATGTACATATTACATCATTTTACTGCACAGTTCATTCATGCACTATGCCACATGACGTGCATTACCAAATGAGTTCGAAACAAATCACGAGCTTAAGTACATTCATATTATATTTACAATTGGGTTCGGTCGAAGGATATTAAAAAAACAATATAACCCGAACAATCACCACAATAACACTGAAATGATATAAGAATAACAACAGAAATATCACTTTGATTCTGAGAGCAATATTCATGGGCCTCTTTGAGGGGGAAACCTCCAGTCGAGCAAAGCTCTATTACAATAATATCCAAGCAAGGGTTCACATACCCTCGACTCCTATTTATATTAAATTTGTCTATCAAAAGAAGCATCCAGAGGAATATCCTTCTAGAAGGGAAATCTTCTATTAGGTATTCTTACATTCGACTTATTCTATTTTATTGCAAGGCCTTATTAATGTTGACCTTTATTACATTTGAATATATTGTTCTACCTATGTGCGGGTTAGGACCCTAACATGTCCTCCCCCTTAAAAACAACCTTGTCCTCAAGGCTTGAGATGTGGAAATTGATGCAGAATGGTAGTTGGTTCCCATGTGGCATCTACTAGAGTTGTATCTTTCCATTGGTCTAACACTTCCTTGATGGTTCTCTAACGCAGGTGATGCTCACGCTGGTTGAAAACTACTTGTGGTTGTAGCCAAATGGATCCTTCTTCATCTATCTCAAGAAGGTTGGTTTGAATTTGGCACTTAGTTCTAATGACCTTCTTTAAGCATGAAACATGAAAAACAAGATGTAGCTTAGAATGACTTGAAAAATCTAACTGATAGGCTAGCTGTCCCACATGCTTGAGAATGGTATAAGGACTATAAAATTTGGGTGCTAGCTTCTGACAATGCTCAGCCTTGAGGGAATTTCTCTTGTAAGGTTGGAGTCGAAGAAACACCTGATCCCCTTCTACAAATTGACATTCAGTGCGACCTTTATCTGCTTGTTGCTTCATGTGATTCTCCGCCATGACCAAATTCTCTTTTAGGGTGGGGAGAATAGCCTCTCAAACTGTAATAATTTGGTCAACTGCCTGGACCTTCGAGACACCAGGTAAGTATGAGAGATATGAAAATGGATTTTGTCCATATACCACTTCAAAAGGAGTCATGTGTGTAGCTATATTGTATGAAGTGTTGTACCACCATTCAACTAGGGGTAACCATTGAGCCCACCTATTTTTCTTTTCCAAAGAGAAAAACATCAAATATGTTTCCAAACATTTGTTGACAACTTTTGTTTGACCATGAGTCTGGGGATGATAAGATATGCTCACATGCAATTGGGTTCCTTGTATGTTGAACAATTATTGCCAAAAATTGTTGGTGAAAGTTGGGTCATGAACATAAATAATAGAATGCGACATGCCATGAAGCTTGAAGACCTGATCCATGAAACATTGAGCCACCGTGGATGTTTTAAATGGGTGTAGAAGAGCACCAAAATGAGCATACTTGGAAAGGTGATAAAAAACCACCATGATGACTGATTTATTTCCCAATTTGGGTAAGCCTGTAGTAAAATCCATAGAGATATCCCTCCAAATAGCAGGTGGAATCAAAAGCAGTTGTAGAGTGCCCAGAGATTTTAATTTTTCTCCCTTTTTGCATTGACACACATCACATTCAATGACAAAATTGTGAATGTATTGTTTCATGCCATCCTATAAAAAAGATCGTTTGACCCTGTCATAGGTTTTGGTAAACCCAGAGTGCCCAGTAGTGGGTGTAGCATGAAGCTGAGAAAGTACCGTGGATTTAAGTTTTGATTGTTTACTTAAATACAAACGACCTTTGTATCGAAGCTCATGATGGAGGAAAGAGTACCCTAGGGAAGCTGGAACATTGGATTGCAATTAATGGATCAGATGCGAACTTTTGGGATTGTGTAGCCATTCTTGGCGAACGGCTTGGATCCAGTCAGGTACAATGAAGGAAAGAGAAAAAGGGAATCTGTCATATTCATATTTTCGGGAAAGGGCATCCGCAACCACATTGTCTTTTTCCTTCTTGTAAATGATCTCATAATCATATCCAAATAGCTTAGTCACCCATTTTTGTTGATTTGGGGAGGAAATGCGTTGTTCTAAAAAATACTTGAGGCTTTAATGGTCTGTCTTAATTTGGAAGCATTTCCCCAATAGATAAGGGTGCCACAGATCAATGACATGCAGAATAGCCAACATTTCCTTTTCATAGATTGATTTGCCCATATTTATTTCAGATAGTTGCTTGCTGGTAAAGGCCAACGTCTGACCCTCTTGCATAAGGACAACACCCATTCCTTTCCATGAAGCATCACATTCCAAGACAAAGGTCTTTGTGAAATCAGGAAGGGCTAGGACTGGAGTGGTGCACATGGCCATCTTCAAGGTTTGAAAATATTGAGTAGCTGCTAGAGTCCAAGTGAAAGAGTTCTTTTTTAGGAGTGCACTGAGAGGTGCTGCAATATTTCCATAATTATTAACAAACTTGCGATAATAACCTGTTAAGCCTAGAAATCCACACAAGATTTTAAGATTCTTTGGGTGAGGCTAGTCTTGCATAGCTTTAATATTTTTAGGATCCACCCTGACGTCATCCTTGCCAGCTAGATGACCCAAGTACTCGATTTCTGAGGCGCCAAAATCACATTTAGACTATTTTAGGAAGAGTTGGTGTTGAGAGAGTAGATGGAGAACTCGATCCACATGAGAAAGATAATCTTTACAGGTTTTTATATAGATGAAGATATCATTAAATAAAACTAATACAAAATGATGGAGAAAAGGACGAAAGACATGATTCATGAGGCTTTGGAAGGTGGAGGGGGCATTACACAAGCCAAAGGGCATGACCAAAAAATCATAATGGCCCTCATAAGTTCTAAAGGTAGTCTTGGGAATGTTTTCCTCTTTCATATGTATCTGGTGGTAGCCAGAATGAAGATCAAGTTTAGTAAAGAACTGGGTGCCACTCAATTCATCCAAGAGGTCATCAATGATAGGAATGGGAAATTTGTCTTTAATGGTAAGTTTTTTGAGGGAACGAAAGTCGAGAGACATTCACCAAGAACCTTCTTTATTCAATACCATTACCATAGGGGAAGAGTAGGGGCTCGTACTAGGGCAGATAATGCCTATGTTAAGGAGTTCTTGTACCATTTTCTCAATTTCATTTTTTTGGGAAAAGGGGTGATGATACAGACACATATTAGGAGGAAGGCTTCCTCGAACAAGGGGAATGGAATGATCATGAACACCACATGAAGGAGGGAGTCCCTGAGGAGTGTAAAATACCACTTGATGTTTACAAATGATGGATTGGAGATCTTGCGGCACCACAGGTGTCTATGTTGCTAGTACGACATGGAGTTTGGAAATAACACCAGAATGACATTTTTTGAGCATATTTTCCATGCGATGGGAACTAATGATGTTAGGTGAACCGATGATGATGCCTTGGGAACTTATATTTTTGGCCCTCCTGGTCGAATTGCATGGTTAATTCCTTAAAATCCATGAGAATGGGACCCAAAGTCCTTAGCCAGTCTGCAACCAACACTATGTCACAACCACTCATGTCAATAGCAAACATATGAGATTTCAGGTAGTAGTCACCAATTTGGAGATGCACATTTTCAAAACACCCTCCACATTTCATGGAGCCACCATTAGCAATCGTGATTTGGAAATTATTGACTGCATGGATGTAGCAATGAGTTTCTTGGGAAATGCAGCGATGAATAAAATTATGGGTTCTTCCACTATCAACCATAATGATGACCTTCCTATGCTTGATGTAACAGATTAGCTTGAGGTTTTGGGGAGTAGAGAAGCCAATGAGAGTATTTAGGGAAATGACCGATTCTACTTCGGGAGGGTCTGAGGGAGGGGTTATGTCAGTGATTTCAGGTGACTCAGACACAAGGGGATTTTCAACATCCTCTTCCAAAATATCCTCCGAGATGGCCATAAAAATATTTTATTCCTTACACTTGTGGCTTGGGAAATATTTGTCATCACAATTATAACAAAGGCCTTTGAGTTGGCATTCCGTCATTTGAGCCCTGGTCAATTTTTGGATCTTTAGTGGAGTAGAGGGAGTAGTGGGATTTACTGGTTTAGTGTGAGGGTTTAAGGAGGGTTTCCGGTTTTGAGAAGATATAACTTGTTGTGCTTCTTTAGATATTTTAGTATCCTTCAACCAACTCTGAGGCTGAGACATGAAGACATGGGCTTGAATCTCATCCTTGAGGCCACTGATAAAACACTATCAGAAAAAGGCATCAGACATGCCCTCTGTCCGAAAAGTCAGGCACTCAAAAGAAGCTATAAAGTCTTCTATTGTGCCTGATTGTTTCAACTTTTTCAAATGGTCCAAATGGTTGGTGTCAGTGTCAAAGAATTCATAAAGATCTTCCACAAAGTGTGTCCAAGCAATTGACGAGAAGTTTTTCTCCATTGCCACCATTCCCAACGTTCTTGATGTAGATGGAGAACACCATACCGGAGTTTGGCCAAGTCATCTGTAATGTTGTATAAAGAGAAATAATGTTCCATTTGGGTTAACCAACTAGTGGGATCCGAGCCATCAAATTTGGTCACATCCACCCATGGAAGGTGTAGCTCACATTGAAAGTGATGGTGCTAAAAGTTATGGGAATGAGAGGAATTTTCAGCTTCAATATGTGGAGGTGGGTCAGATAAAGGGTTATCTGTAGGGATATGCATCTTGGTGTGGAGCGTCGAAATGAAAGATTCAAGCTGGGTAGTCAGGTCTTGTTTGATTTTCTCCATTGAGGAATTCATGTTTATATTGATGGTGACAACATTGGCACTGAGTTGTTTCACTTCTTGTTAGGTCTTGATGAAATTAGATTGCAAGGTAGTGAATCGAGCTTCTCAATATTGGCTACGAGTATGGGCCATGATGACAAGGGAACCAAAATGGGGTGGGGGAGGTAAATTTTTTTTCTAAAAAAGGATATGTATGAATGTGATAAGGGTGAAGAGATGAATCCAATGGAATAGGTCTCAAATAATGGTGCAAAAATTTCCAGACTTTTTTTTTTTTTTACACCTTCGGAGTTATACTCTAGTCTGAAGAATACTACAGTGATGAAATTCCCAAATGCTTAACCGGGAATAAATGTGTAATGATTTGGCAACCCGAACATAGTTGCGCGCTAATAGATCTTGTTTGTTTTAATTTGTTTATGTTTTTGTCCACAAGGGTTAGGTATTCAAGGGTTCTATAGACAAGGGTTTGTCCTGTGCTATAGCTCTCTGATATACGTGAAGGGTCCAATAGTATTACTTGGCCCAATATATCAGGGCACTAACTAAGGAGGCTAGACCATGCCCTTATCGGTACTACCTTACTACCCAGGTACTAGAGAGTATCTTCCCGAGTGTTGTTCTCAGTGGCACTATAATAGTCATGCGGCTGATTGGTTTATGTAAAGAGGGCTTCAGGTAATCTAGGGCGATCCAGACACAAGTGTTGTCTGATGTGCTACCACTCGAAGGGGTACCAACAGGGGTTACAAGGGTGGCCAAAAAATGTGCGCTTAAGTACCACTTATATTTTCTGCATGTATGAATCCCTCAACTATGGGTTTATGCCCATAATGAAAAATCTATGTTGCTTAAATACGTCAGAATATGTCTCTACCCTGACAAAAACATTTTACCCACAATTTCTATCGAGAAAAGTGCTCTGCCCACTTGTAATATACCAGATATAAAAAGTATGCAGAACATAAATAAAATGCTAGAAATGGCAAAATAACAACAATATAACCAGAACAACCACCACAATAACACTAAAATGATATAAGAATAACAACATAAATAACACTTTGATTCTAAGATAAATGTTCATGGGACGGTTCAAGGGGGAAACCTCCAGTCGATCATAGCTCTATTACAATAATATCCAAGCTAGGGTTCTCATACCCTCGACTCCAATTTATACTAAATATGTCTATCAAAAGAAGCATCTAGAGGAATATCCTTATAGAAGTGGAATCTTTTATTAGGTCTTCTTACATTCAACTTAGTCTATTTTATTGCAAGGCCTTATTAATGTTTACCTTTATTACATCTGAATATATTGTTCTACCTATGTGCAAGTTAGGACCCTAACATAGGTTATGCACATTTTAGAGGTGTGTCGTGCAGTCTATGACACCTAAAAACATATGTATGCAAAGGATCCATGCTTTAGGAAAATTTGGGTAGTGTTGCAAAAACCTACAATCATCAATCAAATTCCATTTCTCAATTATATTATCTGTTATGGCCGGATCTATAGGATTAACTAGTTGTGTGTGTCATAGTTTGAGGGTAATCTTATTCTCATATGGGAGGCACACACCTCTTACTGCGGGGGAAATTTCAGCATGACCAATACATCTTTCAACCTTCAGTTCCACTTCTACTAGGCTTCTATATCAAAACAATGGATAAGTTCATTTGTTTATGCTCACTGTGTTCCCAAACTAAGCACTCTAACCACAAACATGTCCTTTACTAGCCTTTGTCAGTACCATCCCATCCATGTGAATATATTTCCATGGAATTTTTGAGTGGTCCTCTTAACACTCTCCAAAAACATGATGCTTGTTGGGTTGTAGTTTGTTGTTTCTCTAAGATGGATCTCTTTTTGCCTTGTTATAAAAAAATTTGCAGCTCAAAATGACGATCTCTTCTTCCATGATCTTTGGCACCACTTCGGACTACCTAGTAGCATTATTTTTTATAGAGGCTCTCTCTTTCTTTGCACCTTCTATATCACTCTTTGGTCTTTTTTAGGTTTCCAACATCACTTTTCCACTTAATTTCACCCCCATAATGATAGGAAAACAAAGGTTGTAAATAATACTCTGGTCCACTCCCTTCAGAGATTGTTTATGAAAAATAAATGCTAGGACTCCTATCTACATATCATCCAACACAACTATGATAGGGATGCACACTTATCTATCGATTTCTTTCCATTTGAAGTTTGTTTTGGGTTTCAACCCATTGCACACTAAACAATTCCCTTTACTCTTGTGCCTTGTTGATCTGCACATAACCAACATAAAAAAACATGTAACACAATGATTTATCCATTATCTATCTCAATTACATACTAAAGTTGCATCTACCTTGCAAGTTTCCCATGCATGTGCAAAACGGAGGCAAGATAAGCAACAAATTCCTTTGTGCTTTCAATTGGGAGATCAGGTGTGGCTTGTATTGGATAAACACGGATTCAAAGGAAACCATCATAAGCTACATGTTCTATTTTGAAGTGCACTTAGACTTGGTGCATAGACACATCAAGTCTGGTATAGGTTCTGAACAATATACACAAAATTATATAATTTGAACTGTGAACATAAACACATTGAGACTCCTAATAACTTATCATAGCATAAAATAAACCAACAATTGAATCACACACAATACATAAGAATTTAGTTCCAAAAATAACTTGTTCTTAATCTCGAAAAAAAGCGCTCCCATACCAAGTACAATGTCCCGATCTTACATGAAAGAAAGATACCAAAAACACTTACAAAACACTACAGAAACCCTCCTTGGTGTCTATGTCCAATGTTTCTCACATAGGCTAATTGTAGCATCCCCCATAGGACTATCCCAAAGATTTTTTTACACACTTGTAACATCTCTCAATCAACCCTCAAAATCATGGTTAAGTTGGTTGTACTAGCATACCAAAAAACTGCCAAAACTTTTTGTTGTTCCTTACCTCATAGCTTTCCAAAATATGAAGCTAGGGTGGTTGGTCTAGTCTTCCAAGCTACCAAAATTTTTCTCCTCACTGTTGTACCCGCTGATAGCCACTCTCCTTGATAGAATAGCTCGTTATAGTGAAAAGCTACCCTCTTCTTGTTCCTAGAAACATGTGATTGACCCTCTTTACTAGGATGAGACTCTAAGGAACCTATGCCAGCCCTTCCTCACTAGGCTAAGCCTCCTAAACTACACACTGAGCTTGTTCCTGTGGCATATTTATCTTAGCAGGTCGAGCCTCTCTTGGGCTATGATTGCTCTCTCATTGCAGTACAAGGGTATTATCCACTTATGGAATCCCTCTCTTAGTCGGTTGAGCCTATCCTAGGTCACGAATGCACTCTCCTTCCTTCCCAGAGCACTCTCACAGGCCTATGGATTTCTATCTATGCTAGTTGATCCATCCTCTCCAAGATATCTACCGAAAATAGTCACACAACTGTAGAACTGAGGCCTATTCATCCCCTCTCTATGGCTAGTTGAGGTCACCACCCTTTTCACAAATAATCCATACGAATAATAAATTATCCATTCACCTTAGTCTCCTTTTATACAACTCTAAGGGAAAGTAAAATCACCTAACTTAACTCATCATTAAATTATACTTCTTTTTTCTCCTATGTGGGTGTGAAGCCCCAACATAAGCCAACAAGGCCCATCAACAGGCCCACAAATCCCCACACATGTGAGAATACTCCTGATGCTACCAAGACATCAATACTCCCTCTCAATGAGGGATATATTATTTCCTCCACCAATGACACCTCAGAGTATCTATGTCTCCCATCATAGAAGTATCTTTATATCTCATAATGAATCCTCTACCACATCTTCTCTCCAATCCACTTGATTGGTTTCTCCCTCTATCAACAAAGAAAATCATGATGTATGGAATGGTCCCTCTTCAGAAGACACCCTACTCCTAGAAGCCTCCCGCTTATGAGAATCCTTCCTAGCCATATCAACCCATGAGACCTTCTTGAAAGTCTTGTAATACTCCTCTCTCCTACTTGAGCTTGAAGGTTGAATCTCACTCTAACCCTACTGATTTCCTCTGAAGTTGAACTCCCTGTGATATGTTGAATCCATCTGAATCTGGGCTACCTCTTAGTCTTGAAAACATCCAAAGATACCTACTCCCTTTTCTTTATCACTCTATTATTGTTTTCCATGACTCGCATAGTCCGACTATTTCTAACTCCAATATCCATTATTGTGTGTGATCTAGATCCTTTGTACATGAACAACACTTTTTCATCCCCCAAAAAAATGCATACACCTTTTCCTCAATCGTTGAGATTGAGAGCATTCTCCTAGTTCCCATAATACATCTTTCAATCTCAACACATCCCATGACTCCATCCAGAATGACATTGTTCCATATCCTTATAATGCATTCCTCGTCCCCATACCAAGCTTCGCATACCTACCTGAGTCATACTTTGTGAAACTCTCAAACAAATCCCTTACTCCTACCATATGTCAGTGGCTCCCACTATATAATAAGCATGAAATCCTCCCAATGAAAGCATCATGCTTACCCAAGTCATCACCAGTCAATGAAATTCTTCACAAGTCCATCATCCAAGTCACAAAACCCTCCATGTCTTTGCACACGTTGCAAATAAACATGTGTCCTCTCACTGAATAGCCCCAAGTTGTGGTTGGACACTTAGTCTAGTTCACTTTCTCCCTCCACGACTCATCTCTGCAAGTGTCCTCATCCTCTTGGCTTAAAGACCTCATATATTGTAACACCTTGAAAATGTAAAACTCTCTAGCTTACTGAAGACTCTATCTCGTGAAACTACCATACATATGAACCTATCTCATCTACGCCAAAGAAACTAAGTTGCACCCATCGCAACTCACTATGAAAATCAATCGGAATTTAGTCCACAAAGTTGGAAACCTGCCACACAACATACTCTTTTGAATTGATCTCTCTTCCAATCCACCAAAACTACCAAATTTCCACGCCACCAAGATGCAATATTTGACAACTCACCATCTGAATGGTGTGATCCATGTCTTCTAAACAATGTTTTCATCTACAATAGTCACTATAGTTCCCTCTCATAACTAGCACCTCATCATTGCTACAAATCCCTCTCAACGTTGTCACCTATGTAAATAACTCAGATCCAACTTCCATCTCAATACACCAAGTTCGAATACCATATTATATTTTGAAGTGCACTTGGAATCAGTGCACACACACCTGCCATCCAGTCTAGGTTATCAACAATATATACAAAATTACATAATTTGAATTGTGAACATAAACACACTAAGATTCCTAACAACTTAGCACAACATAAAATAAGCCAACAATTGATCATACACAGTACATACAAATTTAATTCCCAAAATAACTTGTTCATAATCTCAAAACAAAGGGCTCATGTACTAGGTACGATGGCCCAATCTTACATGAAATAAAAATACCGAAAACACTTACAAAACACTGCAAAAACCCTCCATGGTTTCTATGTCCAATTATTATCACATAGGCTGACTCTAACATCCCACACATGATTAACCAAAATTTGTTGTTAAATACCTGCAATAGCCCTCAATTAGCCCTCCAAATTATGGTTAAGATTGTTGTACTAGCCTTCCAAAAAACTGTCCAAAGCTTCTTATTGTACCAACCTTCAAAGCTATCCAAAATATGTATCTAGGGTGATTGTTCCATCCCTCAAAATTTCCCATAATATTTCCCTCATTGTTCTACCAGTTGACAACTACTCTCATTGTTGGTAGAGCCTCCTAGACTGAGTCGTTTCCCTCTTCCTATGCCCATAAAATTGTGGCTACCATTCGTTGCTAGATTGAGCCTCTACGGAACTCATGGAAACCCTTCTCCACTAGGTCTACCCTCTTCCTAGTCCTATGGTTTCCTCTCTCTGAGTGGGTCAATCCACCCTAGGACCCGTGGTAGATTTCTCTTAGTAGGTCAAGCCTCTCCTAGGATACAACTTCTTGCTCATTGCAGGTTGAGGGTCTTATCCACCTATGGTGGCCCTCTCTTAGCATGTCAAACCCATCCTAGGTTGTGACTACTCTCTCCTTTCTTCCCCCAAAAATCCCATAGACATGTAGTTTCCTGCCTATGTTGGTTGAGCCCTCCTCTCCAAGATACTTTCCCAAACAATTCACACAACTACAAAATTGAGGCCTATTCGGCCCTATCCATGGCTGGATGAGGTCACCACCCTTGTCACAAAGAATCGTCACTAATAATGAATTCTCCATTCACCTTAGTCTCTTTAATATAACTCTAACAATGAGTAAAATCTCTAAACTGAACTCATCATTAAATTAGACTTGTTTATTCTCCTATGTGGGTGTGGAGCCCCAAATTTTGTTGTCAAGCCTGAACAAAATCCGAAAAGGTCCAACAACAAGCCCATAGAGCCCCACATATGTGAAAATACTCTCGATGCTATGAAGACATCAACACTACATCCATTGAGGTATGGCCCATTCACCATGTTGGAACACATTTGCAAGAATGAATATCGTCTATACCTGTCAGCCCATCTAGGCATCAACAATATGTTGAATGTGAACAAGTTGAAGCTATTTGAGCCCCCTCTGCTAGAATAAACAATCACAGTTCAATATCCAGTGGATAATATTCCATATTTTCATCCTCCACTACTTGTTGATCAAGTTCTTTACTCCCAAACCCGGACCACATGTGAGGAACAAAATATTTCATATCTAGTGGGTAAAAATGGACATACTCCATCTCAACCCAAATGTATGTCTATCAAGACCGTGCAACGCACATTTCCTCATTTGTTGTCAGAAGCAAGGAGGCCTCCAGATATAAACATGGAGGAATTGGGAGACAAGAAAGGGCACACCCATTGCTTTTCCACTCAACATGAGAGCATTTAGTATGTTGTTAGAATTTTCTATTATAAAATTCCGTCGCTAGTCTTGTTGAGAAAGGAGCTTCTAAATAAAATTGTAGTATGTCAATTTGTGTCAGCTAGTTACATTGTAATCAACCCTCACTAGTCTTAGTGAGTGGGGTGCTCCAGAATAAAACAACAACTTCCATTGTAACAACTAATAATGTAGAGGAAAAGGTCTCCTTGCATAGTAAAGGGTACCCCTCTCTTATTGAATAGATTGATGATCATCTTCTATTCTAATCATAACTTCTTCATTTGTGTATTCTTTTTGTTTTCCTTCTATTCAAGGTTATTTATGTTTTATTTTCCAGTGTGAATTGTGTTCTTGTGTACATTTTCACTAATCTTCTTTAATTTAGAAATTTCCTTAGATACTAAAATTTCCATTACTCTACATTTGAATTCATTTAGGATCATTATTGTATAGAATTTATCTTAAAGTCAAAATTGAAAAATTAATTTTAATGGAAATTTGTTTTGAAATATTATTTATATGATTTAATAACAAAGTTCTATTTTATTGTGTCTTTGATTTTATTTGTTCTTAGTGAGAAAGTCATTAATATTGTTTGGAGCTTATTTTTTTTCCAATGGTCATTTATTTAATATAAAAAATTTATGAGTTTGAAGATGGTAACTATGGATTTCACATGTAATTTTTTTTCTTATGTATTTTAATACAATTTAGGTTTAGGTTTTAAATTTATATTTTAGAAATTCCTTTTGTAAATCTTAGTGTTTCTATTTTTTTCAAAATGCATTAGATCATGATTTTGAAGTTTTATAATGGAATATTTTTACCTTGTTTTATTTTTCTTTTGCTAGGTATGATTATGGGAGCTGCAGGATCCACAGTTTGTTATAATCTTAAGCTAAAACATCCAACTCTAGACTTGCCTATCATTGATTATGATTTAGCCATGCTTTTCCAAACCATGCTTCTATTGGGGATTAGCATTGGAGTTGCTTACAATGTCATTTTTTCAGAGTGGATGGTCACCATATTGTTCATAGTCTTATTTCTAGGTAAGGAACACATCATGGGGCATATAACTCTTTTATTTCAGATGCAAGTGCTTTTAGCTTAATTTTACAACAATATATAATCAAGAGTTCTTTTTTTATTCTTTTCATTTATAGAATAAATTTGCACAACTTGATGTTAGGTTTAATTAGACTTTGGAAAATAACAGGTACATCTACCAAAGCATTTTTCAATGGATTAAAAACATGGAAACAAGAGACTCTTCAAAAAATAGTATTTTATTTTTTTATGAAATCATCTGTAAAGTTATAATACAAAGCTAGTTGAATCTAGTAAAGAGGATTGTCTATGATAGCTAAAAAAAAAAAACTCTCCTTTCACTGGATGATTTACACACACTGGATGATTTAGATAATACTTTAAAGACCAAAATTATGCATAGTTCTCTTAATATTAGATCTTTCCCTACATATTACAACTTTCATTGATTCTATTGTATTAACTTAGGAAGCAGAAAGGGTACATTTGGAGAATGTTCCGGCTGATGTGGAACCAAAAGGTACACTTTCCTTCTCTTATGTTTTTTGAAAATTGTTTGTTTCATCTTTGTGCCTCTATTACATAGATTAATTTATTTTTTTATATTTTTTTGGATTCTTTGCATTAGATTCAGAACACCATAAAGTGCACTTCAATCGTATTACACAGATTTATTTTTTGAATTCTTTGCATTAGATGCAGGCCACCATAAAGTGGATTTCAATCCTTGTCCTAGTGAACTTGAACGAAACGGGAAGAGTAATGATAATCCTGAGGAGGGAAATGGTAATAATGAGGAGAGTACTAATGAACGTCTACCAACGGATGCCATTGTGAGTATGATAGAATGTTTGCGGTTGAATATAAGAAATGAACTTTTTGTTTGAATTTCAGATAGTATTGAATGCTTTTACATAAATTATATTCAATTTTCATACATTTGTAGTTAAGTGGCTGAATAAATGCAAAGTCATGATTTACATGTTCATTTTTTGATGAGCCTTCCATTCTTTTGTTTCTTCTTCCTTATTATAGTTTCTTGGGGAATGAAAGGGAAAATCTGAATTAAGTACTAATGAATCTGGACCTACATGATCCCTTGTAGAACACAATTTGGTTAAATATTCGTTGGAAGGAATTAAGTACTAATGAATCTGGACTTACATGATCCCTTGTAGAACACAATTTGGTTAAATATTCGTTGGAAGGAATTGGGATTGCTTGTTCTTGTATGGGTTGCAATGTTGGGATTGCAAATTGTGCAGGTAAATTTATTTATTAAAGTTATGTTAAGCAAGACAAAAGTGCATATTACAATGTATTACTGGTTTGCAGGTTGTGCAGGTAAATTTATTTCTTAAAGTTATGTTAAGCAAGGGAAAAGTGCATACTAGAAATTATTATTGATTTCAACGATTATTTATACAATTAAATTTCAAGTACATTTTTATACCAAGAAGGAAAAACAAATTCTACCTTATATAAATTTGTTACCAACTTTATAACTTGTTACCATCATAATGCATGAAACTTTGTTACACTGCATATGCAGACTTATACCACAACATGCTCTGCAAAGTTTTGGGTGTTCAAACTGTTACAGGTAACTTGTGGTTTTACCGTCTTCAAGCAATCCTGAACATTGCTGGAAATCAGATCAGCATAATTTTGTTACGTCAGAAGTGATAATCTAATGTTTGTTGTGATATATAGATCCCTGTTACTTTTTCTGTAAGCATTTATGAGGCTGTAGCCTTATACAGAGGAACAACAAGACTTACGTCTAAAAGAGAGGGGGGAGTTGACTGGAAAATATCTCAGCTTCTTCTGTTTATGTTTGCTGGAATCATGGCTGGTCTTGTAGGCGGTTTGCTTGGACTTGGAGGAGGATTTATCATGGGACCTCTATTTCTAGAGCTGGGCATTCCACCACAGGTTTTTTTTCATTTAATTTGATCATGTTCATTAATTAGATTGAAATTGTTAATCAAATACAAATACACTAAACGTTTAATCGTTATTCTCCCAAGTTTGTTGCAGGTTTCAAGTGCCACATCAACCTTTGTTATGATGTTTTCCTCGTCAATATCTGTTCTAGAATACTATATTTTAAAGCGATTTCCAGTTCCTTATGGTAAGTTGTTATGATGTTTTCCTCGTCAATATCTGTTCTAGAATACTATATTTTAAAGCGATTTCCAGTTCCTTATGGTAAGTCATAATTTTATGATTACTATTCTTCTCTCAACTCCTGGACAATGATATTATTTGCTTCATTTTCTGTAATTTTAAATATGACATTGAAAATCATGTACAGCTATGATCGCCATAAATAATCAGCCAACTTTATGTATGCAATTGATATGTCAATGATCTGGTTTATTTTCTGTAATTTTAAATATGACATTGAAAATCATGTACAACTATGATCGTCATAAATAATCAAGCCAACTTTATGCATGCAATTGATATGTCAATGATCTGGTTTATTTTGAAAATGGTGGATATCTCATATTTCATATTTGCACGAGGATTGTGTTTTTTAAGAATGTATTGTAAATGTAATCTAGTATGATTTAAACATATGATTATTGGAGAAATAGTTAATGTTTTGTAGATTTGTAAAAAATTATAATAAGAAATAACAGGTTTTATATATTAATATATATCAAAAATATTTCAGTTTGAAATATATATATATATATATATATTCCATCCGATGAACAAAACATGTCCTTTTATAATTGAATCTTTGTAGATACATAACACTTTAACTGGAGAGGGGCTTATACCGATCCAATCAATCCAATTTATGTACTCTTCGTTATCTCACATAGAGAGGTCAGCATGAGTGTTAAGGCCTTTTGAAGTGACCCATTCTTTTACTTTTGAGAGAGCTAGATTTTCATCCAGGGGCTGAGTCTCTATTCCCCTGTGGGCCCTAGTTCACTTGCCTCATGAACCGTTGTGCCAAAGCTTATGAATGATGGATAGACTTTCTCATATCTATTCTGTGGCCAGGTAGGCCCTTATTGCACTTCGGGAATAGATATCAGGGTCGGGTTACCAGGAAGAGACTGCTTATTTTCCTGTCATATATAATATTGTTCTTATCTTTTAACTTCTTGCATAACTTATAAGTTAGTAAAAAAAATGATTTTCCAACAGATTGAGACTATTACAACATACATGTTATATTATAAAATATAACATCACATATATGTTATATATATTAATGAGTGGTAAAGGGTGTTTCTAGTTATTTCTCTGGATATTAATATTTGGTTTTCTCTTCCTTCTTAACAGCAACATACCTTCTCGGGGTATGTACCATTGCAGCGCTTATGGGGCAACATATTATTAGAAAGCTTGTCCTTTTGCTAGGGAGAGCATCCATTATAATTTATTGTCTAGCTTTTACAATCTTCATAAGTATAATTTATTGTCTAGCTTTTACAATCTTCATAAGTGCTTGGATAATGGGTAAGTTTATATGATCTTTATGTTTATTCTATAACATTTATAGGAAGGTTTATAAATATCTGCCTTGCTTGTGGATATTTTAATAAAAATTTTATTTTGAAATAAAAATATTATTTTATTGATTATGTTTTGTCTAACATTTTATAATTTTTTTAAAAAATCAATGTGTTTTTTTTTGTGATAGGAGGAGTTGGTATTAATAAGATGGTTCACCAATTTAAGGAAGGAGCTTACATGGGATTTGAGAACCTTTGCAGTTATTAATGATCTTTTGTTTGTTATAATTTATTTACATAATTCACTTTGATTGTGAAGAAAGATGATTAGTTTGAAGATTAACATTTTTAGTGTTTAGCTTCTCAAATTAATCTCCAGTGACACTTATAATAAATAATCATCATTCATTTGAGGTCTAATATTTGCTAAAATTGGCATTGAATTATGGAAGATATTGCTTTCATATATTTCTTTACCTACAACATTAAAAATGTTGTAGTTTATTTTTCTTAAATTAACTTGGATTCATTGTTGCAAAAACTACGATATTAATAAATTTAAGGAATATAACTATGTTACATTTATATTCAATATAATTGATATTAATAAATTTCATGAATGTAGCTATGTTACATTTATATTCAATATAAATTCCAGCTTATTTAAAATTGTAACATTATATTATCAAACAATGTCTTTGTGAATTTTTACTTATGAAATGTTTTACTTTAACTATGTTTTAATTATATTCAATAAAAAATGATTTCAACTATATTTAACAATATTTTATTTTTATTTTTATTATTTCAATTTTCATATTATATCCTGAATTTTTACTTATAAAATGTATTTTTACTTATAAAGTATTGAACTTTAACTATGTTTCAATTATATTCAAGAAAAAATTATGCTTCAATTGTATTCAAGAAAAAGTTTTGTTTATTTCAATTTTCACATTATATCAAACATTGCCTTTGATTTTTTAGTTGCTAAATGTTGAACCATTAATTTTCACATTATATCAAACATTGCCTTTGATTTTTTAGTTGCTAAATGTTGAACCTAAACTTGTGAAATGTGGATTATAACTATCTTGAATTATATTTAATCAAATAATTAATTTATTTCAATTTCCACATTATACAAATAATGCATTTACTTTATTAAAGTCTTAGGTGTTTTACATTTGAAGTGTCG
>JASDQU010885082.1:4633-23189 GCA_032191745.1 Picea mariana
ATCAAACGGTAAGGCGAGGTATGTAAATTTTATGTAATTCAGTTAGGCTATAGTTAATGAGAAAGATTCTAAGTCATTATGACCATTCAAGTGCCATCATGACTAACCGCACTTGACGGGAGGGGAAGTACACATCAAATCCGCGATACCATCATTACACCACCGCCATCCCTATTTCACCACCCTTTCACGCATTTAACCACTATTCCGGCATAACGTCGCTCGGAAAACTCACTCTACACAGAAGTTGATACACAAACTCTCGACGCTGTATCTTACCAAGCTGGTAGCCATGGGAGGATCTGTCATACAGAATGAGCCCGCCACCACGGCGCTGTTAGAACACTATCCAACAGTGTATCTAATCTTCCAGCAGGTAGGATGGCTCAATTACTTCCAAAGACTTCAGGGGTATAATGAAAAACAGGTCTTGCAATTCACCCGAAATCTTCAGGAGGACCATTATGTCATTGAAGGGGTCCGAATATCACTAACAGAGGAAGACATAACAAAGGTCTCAGGTCTCCCTATCGACGGCACTCACATGTTCAGCCGAAAACATATCATTGGGAATGTTCAACAGAACTTCTTCCTGCCCAAGGAATGAATTGAATTGAAAGGCAAGGGTGTTCAGCTTAGCTAATTGCCACCCCCATGGCCGGAAGTCGCTAGATTCATCAAGCATTACTTGACCTGCGAAGGTCGATATCAGGTAGTTTATCAGCACGACTTTCTTCTACTTTCTCATTTAAGGCGTAACAGATGGGTCAATATTCCTTATTATTTGTTGGGTTGTTTGAAAAATATGGCACATTATTGCAGAAAGGCTAAAGATCCAACCCTCTCACTCACCCACCACCGTCTTGTCCAATTGCTCATCCACAGGGGTTTTGCTCAACATAATCGTCCACTGAACAACCCACCCATAAAACCCCAACCAGCTGCCAACGTTCCTGAAAATCCTCAGGAGCAGCAACCGCAAAACCCCCCAGACTCCCCCGAAATACCCAATAGCCCGCCCATACAAGCAACCAGTCCCCCTACCATACCAAATCCGCCACATACCGTACCATAATTATCCACTCTGGCCCTTCATATTCTAAGTGATGATTCTGAACCAGATAATCCCTCCTGCCCCATCATTGAAGAAAGACCTTCACGAAAACGAAAGAAAACTCCCCTCTTTCCACCCTTCTTACGGAAAAAGCGAACAAGAAGCTCAACAAGGCCACCCTTTGTGGCCACTACCCTAGATTCCCCACCAATTCGACTGATACCCCGTACACCTTTAACCTCCCCAATCCTGGGATCTTTGCCTATTCCAACCACAGGCACCGAAACACAAGAAACAGATGCCCCGGATACTTTAACATCATCTGTCTCACATAAAGTAGCTGAAACACAAGAACTAGCTACCCACTCAGTGGCTGAAACATAAGAACTAGCTACCCACTCAGTGGCTGAAACACAAGAACCAGCCATAGCTGAAACACAGGAAACAACTATGGCTGAAACATAAGAACCAGCCACTGACATTGAAATTGAGTTACAGGAACCAGATGCCTAGACATCATTTGTTTCAAATAAAGTAGCTGAAACACAAGAACCAGCTACCCATCCAGTGGCTGAAACACAAGAACCAACCACTGATATTGAAATTGAATTACAGGAATCATAGGCCCAGAATGCTGCAACACCACCCTCCTCAAGAAAAATGGTTGAAAAACCAACTACCCAGTTAGTGGCTAAAACAAAAGAACCAGCCACTGATATTGAAATTGATATATAGGAATTAGAGGTTGAAGGTGCTGAAACTTTACTTTTCCTACACCAAGAAGCTGAAACACAAGGAGCAGCTACCATTCCTGCTACCCCTCCCCACCAACCAGAAGCAACAATGGCATGTGTCTTGCAGGAAAATGAGTTTTTAAAATCAGAACTGGAAGCATATAAGCAGGAACTAGCCAAGGCAAAGGAAGCATATGAAAAGGAACTCAATTTGTACACCTTAAGTCGTATCGCAACCTTGTCAGAACAAACTACAGAAAGCCTGTGCAAAGAATATATGTGTTGCCAATGTGGAGATATTTACTATCAGGTAGGCTATAAGGTGATTCAAGTTCCAGTGCCAGGAGCAGCCCCTACTCCTTCACCTTTTGAAGTCAAGGAAGAACCTACTGCAACACAAGAACCAGCAGGCCCTACCAAGCTCAAAACTGAACCTGCTGCAACACAAGAACCAGCAGGCCCTAGCAAGATTAAAATGGAACCTGCTGCAACAGAAGAACCAACAAGCCCTCCCAGGCTCAAGACTGAACCCTACATTGCAACAAAAGAAGCCCCTACTGTTGTCAACAACGCTGTGCAAACAATTCCCATGGAGGACTTTACACCTCCCAATCAGATCAATCTCTCCACTTCCAGGGAACAATCTACTCAAACCTTACCTCATCCCACTACTTCCAACACTGAAATACAGACTCAGCTATGGGATGAGCAGGTAGAAATACAAAAATGGAAGAAAGAGTATGCTGAAACACAAGCCAAAAACCTGCAAGTGCACAGACAAATCTGGATAAATCATACTTACTCCAATTGGGAAGCATTAAAATAGACACACCAGGAAGCTCATGACCTCAAGAAGAAAAACAAAGACTTGAAAGGAAGATTGGTCCTGATATTTTATTTGGTACAGAAGCTACTGGCCACAAGAAAGCCATCTTGTAACTACTCCTTATTTCTTATGGAGAGACTCACATGGTTTTAGATCAAATCCATTATAGAAGGTAAACCCAATGGAGTAATACAATCAACAGATTTTGTCAAGACTTTTGTAGCAGCCTCTACTAGGGATCAACACCTCCTTTGTGAGGCATACTTCCATAATGAGGCCATTCCCGAAAACAGGCTGCTAAACATAAATCCCCTTGTTGGGGATATTCAAATTCGAGCATTCACTTCCTTTCTATATAATCAGATTTTGTGGCAAGATGACTTTTTGGCTGCTAAGCACAATGAAGATAATCTCCTCCTCTGGATTAGAACAGAACCACAGAGGGCAGCCACTTTTATCACAGAATATTATGAGTTCTTAAAACAACCAGGGGTGACTGAACATGTTCAGCAGCTACAATTAGAAGTGCTCTAGAATTGTCAGCACAACATCAGTTCCATAGAGATTTCTGCCCTCCAGACCAATAACCTGTTTTGGCAGCAATCCACGAAGAAGAGACAAGAGCACAATCCTTTTGGTCCTGCCAACCTAGAAGTAGCAATTTCCAAGATACCCAACTACATCCAGTGTGTTAGGCATTGTGCTGAAAACTGGATAGGGTATTGGTTTTATTTTCCCATCCTCTGGTTTCCAATAGAAAGGTATCAAGTCAGTTATAAGCTGCCTAAGAAGGCAGAAACAACAACATGGCAAAGATTACAGCAGGTCCAAGGGTTCAGAATGACAACGAACAGTACCTCCCAAAGTTACTTCTTGAGTAACTTACATGCTCAGAGTCGGTATCCAGACTCTGATTCAGAGTGAGTTGCCTGAGGACATGCAACACCTTGAGTTGGGGGGGATGTTAGGACCACACAATGTACCTTTTTGCCTATACTTTTTGCCACTATTATACTCTTGATTACCCATATCTAAACTCATACTATCACTCTATCTGATCATTCCAAAGGTATACAACGTCCCTTCTCATTACTATACGTTTAATTTGTTTTGCATAATATTTTACATCACTTTCGTACTTAACCATTGATTAGACTGCAGATTAGCATTTGAAGCATGTTGCTGAAACATAGAGCTGTTACACAGTCTAGGTCGCAGTTGTTGAAACACAGAGTTGTTACATAGTCCGAGGTCGCAGATGCTGAAACACAGAGCTGTTACACAGCCCAGAGTCGCAGATGCTGAAACACAGGGCTGTTACACAGTCCGAGGCTGCAGATGATGAAACACAGAGCTGTTACACGGTCCGAAGTCGCAGATGCTGAAATACAGAGCTGTTACACAGTCCAAAGCTGCAGATGCTGAAACACAGAGGAGACCGCCAGAACCAACGATGCTGAAACACAAAGGAAGCCGTTACAGTCAGCGGTCAACAAGCACCAACCGTCGCTCCTACATAAGAAAGCCGACACAGTCAAGAGCACAATTCACATGGCTAAAACAGCCCGTGAATTGCGATGTTGAAACAACATCGGCAGCTACGAGAAGAAGCTGTTACTCCAGTCGTAACAACAATACCTCATCCAGCTCCTGTAATAGCATTTCTGTTGCGTGAGACTAGGACATCCTGTTCTGGTTTAGAAAGTAGATCCAACTAAGGATAGGACTCAGATACGAAGTGTAATTTTTATCAATTGTATCAAAGGGATTCCCTCTTTAAATAAGAGGAAATCATCATTCGAGGGAGCAAAGTTTTTATGTATTGAAAAGATTCAGAGAGAGGGACGTACTTCATCTTCAGACTGTAACATGATATTTTGATAGATTAATAAAAGACTGCTTTGAGTATCTTTCTCTAGCTTTCCTGTTCCAGGGGAATCTTGTGAGAAGGGAGGGCCCACCTTCTTCACAAGATTCACCGGTTAGTTTTAGAGTGTGTTAGTATAATTTCTATTTTGATTAACTTTCATATGCTGAAACACTACTTTTAATGAATTCTGCTTCGCTAAGACACTACTGAACTCTATCTTGTTAAGAAATATGGTTTATTGAATGTTACATTCTTTTTGTTAGCAATCTTGTGTGATGATTTTATGAGGCTAGCCAGAGACTGGGTTTAGGGTTCCTGCTCAAAAAGGAAGGGATCAGATTATCTTGTTCTCTGTAGATTTCAATTAATTCTGCAAGTGTGCTAGCCAGAGACTAGGTTAAGGGTTCCTGCTCAGAAAGGAACGGATCAGATTATCTTATTCGCTGTAGATTTCAATTAATTCTTCAAGTGTGCTAGCCAGAGACTGGGTTAAGGGTTCTTTGTCAGAAAGGAAGGGATCAGATTATCTTGTTCTCTGTAGATTTCAATTAATTCTGCAAGTGTGCTAGCCAGAGACTGGGTTAAGGGTTCCTGCTCAGAAAGGAAGGGATTAGATTATCTTGTTCTCTGTAGATTTCAATTATTTCTGCAAGAGTGCTAGCCAGAGACTTGGTTAAGGGTTCCTGCTCAGAAAGGAAGGGATGAGATTATCTTTTTCTCTATAGATTTCAATTATTCCTGCAAAGTGTGCTAATCAAGAATAAGGCTAAAGGTTCCTGCTCAGAAAGGAAGGAATTAGATGGCCTTGTTCTCTTCTAGATAGAGTTAACTTTCTTTACATTACTATTTTCATGAAAGAGTGTTAATCAGAAGTGAAGTGTTGAAGTCTTTGCTTGAGAGTAAGGGTCCTGTTCTCTGGTTACAGAGTAGTTTTTCTTTCCTGTTGCAATTCTTATTTTAATGTAATCCATGATTCCTTAGATTAATCTTTAAAATCTGCAATAGGTAGGTTGCTTTCCTGTAACTTAAGTCAGAACTTCAGTACATACAGGGCAAGTGTGATTAATATAGTTTCTTTTACTACAACTTTAAGTTTCTTTTGGAATTGAGCATATATAGTGCGTGGTTATATTTGAAATAAAAATACTTCCCTGGGTTGACAATTTATGTATCACTTGGTTGTTTGAAATTAATTGAGCAATTATAGTGACCAACATTTTGGCGCCGTTGCCGGGGAAGGTAGCTATAGATTTCAAAAGCACTTATGATTTTTTTCTTTAGATAAAAGATTTCATGAAAAACCCCAAAGACACTGACCCTACAGGTGGCAAGGGAAAAGGAAAAGGAGGAAGAAAGACTTACATCGACGAGATCCTATCAAAGTCTGAATCTATTGTTCAATGACCAAACCTTCGAAAACAAAACTCCCAACCTTCATTCCAAGCAGCTATTGGAACAGGAAAAGAGGTTTGGAGTCCAGAGACAGTCTAGAAGCCAGTAGGAGACATTGAGGACAGAGCAAGTGCAGCAGGGGAGCAGACAGAGGGAAACATGGATGAGTACAACAAAGAATTGCATCACAAAGAACAGGCAGGTCCTGAAGGCAAGGTAAAAGATGAAAATTCTTTCTCTACATTAAGATTTCCTATTGGCGATCTCCCTAGAGGAGCAACCCCCATGAAAAATATTCCACTCTCAGCATTACCCAATTTTCATGGTTTATCTTCTCTGCTGTAGAAAGAAAAGAAATTTCTCACTCTGATACCACTCTGACGCAAACGTGCCACCCAGGACACGTCTCCTCCCACGGGACCTTCTCCTTCAATGGCCCGAAGAACTAAAATGATCTTCAAATCCCTTATCGGTACTTTCCAACACCCACATGACTCTCCTTATTCTTAGGACCACACAATGTACCTTTTTACCTATACTTTTTTCCACTATTATACTCTTGATTACCCATATCTAAACTCATACTATCACTCTATCTGATCATTCCAAAGGTATACAATGTCCCTTCTCATTACTATATGTTTAATCTATTTTTCATAATATTTTACATCACTTTCGTACTTAATCATTGATTGGACTGCAGATTAGCATTTGAAGCCTGTTGCTGAAACATAGAGCTGCTACACAGTCCAGGTCACAGATGCTGAAACACAGAGCCGTTACACAGTCCGAGGTTGCAGATGCTGAAACACAGAGCTGTTACACAACCCAGAGTCGCAGATGCTGAAACACAGGGCTGTTACACAGTCCGAGGCCGTGATGCTAAAACACAGAGCTGTTACTCAGTCTAAAGTTGCAGATGCTGAAATACAGAGCTGTTACACAGTCCAGAGCTGCAGATGCTAAAACACAGAGGAGACCGCAAGAACCAACGATGCTGAAACACAAAGGAAGCCATTACAATCATCGGACAACAAGCACCAAACGTCGTTCCTACATAAGAAATCCAACACAGTCAAGAGCGCAATTCACGTGGCTGAAACAGCACGTGAATTGCGATGCTGAAACAACATCGGCAGCTACGAGAAGAAGTTGTTACTCTAGTCATAACAACAATACCTCATCTAGCTCCTGTAATAGCATTTCTGTTGCGTGAGACTAGGACATCCTATTCTGGTATAGAAAGTAGATCCGACTAAGGATAGGACTCAGATACGCAGTGTAATTTTTATCAATTGTATCGAAGGGATTCCCTCTTTAAATAAGAGGAAATCATCATTCGAGGGAGCAAAGTTTTTATGTATTGAAAAGCTTCAGAGAGAGGGATGTACTTCATCTTCAGACTGTAACATGATATTTTGATAGATGAATAAAATACTTTTTTGAGTATCTTTCTCTAGCTTTCCCGTTCCAGGGGAATCTTGTGAGAAGGGAGGGCCCACCTTCTTCACAAGATTCACCCGTTAGTTTTAGAGTGTGTTAGTATAATTTCTGTTTTGATTAACTTTCATATGCTGAAATACTACTTTTAATGAATTCTTCTTTGCTGAGACACTACTGAACTCTGTCTTGTTAAGAACTTTGGTTTATTGAATGTTACATTCTTTTTGTTAGCAATCTTGTGTGATGATTTTATGAGGCTAGCCAGACACTGGGTTAAGGGTTCCTGCTCAGAAAGGAAGGGATCAGATTATCTTGTTCTTTGTAGATTTCAATTTATTCTGCAAGTGTGGTAGCCAAAGACTGGGTTAAGGGTTACTTCTTAGAAGGGAAGGGATCAGATTATCTTGTTCTCTGTAGATTTCAATTAATTTTGCAAGTGGGCTAGCCAGAGACTGGGTTAAGGGTTCCTTCTTAGAAAGAAAGGGATCAGATTATCTTGTTCTCTATAGATTTCAATTAATTCTGCAAGTGTGCTAGCCAGAGACTGGGTTAAGGGTTCGTGCTCAGAAAGGAAGGGATCAGATTATCTTGTTCTCTATAGATTTCAATTATTTCTACAAGAGTGCTAGCCAGAAACTTGGTTAAGGGTTCCTGCTCAGAAAGGAAGGGATCAGATTATCTTGTTCTCTGTAGATTTCAATTATTCTTGCAAAGTGTGCTAATCAGGAATAAGGCTAAAGGTTCCTGCTCAGAAAGGAAGTAATTAGATGGCCTTGTTCTCTGCTAGATAGAGTTAACTTTCTCTGCATTACTGTTTTCATGAAAGAGTTTTAATCAGAAGTGAAGTGCTGAAGTCTCTGCTTGAGAGTAAGGTTCCTGTTCTCTGGTTACAGAGTAGTTGTTCTTTCCTGTTGTAATTCTTATTTTAATGTAATCCATGATTCCTTAGATTAATCTTTAAAATCTGCAATAGGTAGGTTGCTTTCCTGTAACTTAAGTTAGAACTTCAGTACATACAGGGCAAGTGTGATTAATATAGTTTCTTTTACTACAACTTTAAGTTGATTTTGGAATTGAGCATATATAGTGCGTGGTTATCTTTGAAATAAAAAGACTTCCCTGGGTTGACAATTTATGTATCACTTGGTTGTTTGAAATTAATTGAGCAATTATAGTGACCAGCACTTATGATCTCTCTTTGTCCTAGCGGGAAATCATACCTCACGTAATCGCGAGTCTTGAACTCATGGGATCGGGTCTTACAAATCCCCGAACCCCGATGAATATCCACCCACGTGTGCCTAGATCTTGTCGGGGATTCTCCTGTCAGGAAATCGCCACTTGCGCTGTTGTGATCCACTCTAATTATGGATCCCCGATCCCTGATGATCTGTCAGTCAACGCTGACCATATCCTGCTTTATCGAGACTTTTTCTTCTATCGCGACTTCGCTACTCGCAACACCAAGTCCTCGGGCTTCCAACTCCCGATACCCGATGTGCCGAAATGTCGATATTCTCCTGTCGCGCTTTCGCAACCCCGCGTCCTCATGACTTGAAGCCCCCAATATTTGGGCGTTCAACCTATGAACTCCCGATTTCGCTAGATCCCCAATTTCTACCACATGTCTTCCACTCGCTCTTGTGGTCCCACATGCTAACTGGCAGTTGTCAAAATATCGCTTTTCGCGATCTCACTACTCTTGGTGCAATTCCTTGCAGCTCCAACTCACGAACCACCGAGTTCATGATATGTCGATGCCACCTGTCGTTGACTCCCTGCGAGGGTTGAACTTCTGACACCTGTCCTCCACTACGGTCCTTGACCCCGTTGGGAAATCATGGATCGTGATTCCAACATGCAACGATTTCACACTCCTGGAATTCCCGATGAACTGAACCCCGATGACTCCAATATCCTGATGGCTCTTCCGAGACTCCTCCTCTACACACTAGGACTTAAACCCTATGCAACTTTCCCGAGATCTAACAGCTGACGAGAAATCGCATATTTCCTCTGCGAATCCTGACCTTCGATTCCTTTCCTCTCTTCTTGAGGAATTCTTAGCATGGAAATCTTCTATGCAACCTTTTGATAATTTCAAAGGTTTGTTCCTCCTAAATTTTCCCCAGCTTCCACAATCTCTTAGGAGAAAAGAGATCTCTGTGCACGCACTTACAACTCTTGCCTGAAACCTTTCATGACGTAAGAACCCGGTGCTCTCCTTTAACAATATCATGAAGGTGCTATACCTCCTAAGTTTTTCCACTCTGATTCTTTCAGAGGGACTTGCACGCACTCCTTGCGGAAATCATTCAACAACTCCCAAGTGTTGAATTCCTTTGACTTTGTGCAACTCCTGCAGCAACAGTCTTCGATTTCTTTCTTTTGCTCAGATTTACAACTGAGACTTCTTCTTCAGCCTGCACACTCCTTTCACGGCTTCAACAACCCAATTCCACTTCAGGGTGAATGAGAACAAGAGTTAAACCATTTGAGCCTCCATCAATGCACTCCTTGCGGATGTTTTCAACTGCACACCTTGCAGGAATCCCCTGGCTCAGATAGAGAAACAATTGGACCTCATTCCATATCCCTTTCAGACTTCAGTTTGAAACATGAAATCACATGCACAACATATACAAAGCAACTGCATAACAAGACGGAAAACATTCATGAGCATAACATCAATACACAAAGAAAACAACACAAACCATGAGCTTGAATCATAGCTTCCTTCTATTAATTCAATTTCCTGTACATGGGTGTTCTTCATACAATATTCTCTGCTTTCTCTTCTCTTCTCCTGAATGCTTCCTCTATTACTCTCTACTATTCACTATTATTTTACAATGGTACAATGAGGGTGTCTATATCCGTTTTCCCTCTCGGAATCTAAACTATCAAATCTAGACTTAAAATCCTATCTACCAGCGTTAAATCTATTAAATTCCGACTATTTACCAAAGGACGAGAGATTAAAGGCTCAAGGTCCAATACAATATACAAATGCGCCTTCATAAATGGCTTCATTAAAGACTTGCGCAAAAATCCCAAAGTATTCTTGAAAATTTGGGTTTGTTTATCTAGCTGATCTTCGCTTGATGTGCTGGCTCGCTTGATGAGTTGGTGATGCTCCTACATCAAATATGCTGTCAGTTGTCATGATTGTGTTACAGTTGATCTTGATGAGATAGGTGCACAGGACAGAGTTCAAAGACAAAGGACAAGCTGGGTGGCCTATTCCGAGCTTGTTAACTGGTCAATAACCTTTTGGGGACCAAAAGGTCTTTTAGTGGGGAGGTGTGATATAGAATTGGATCTAGGAGATTGATGGGGCTTAGAAAGGCCTAAAAATCAAAGTTGTTGAATGCTCAATAAAATGACATGATCACGTAGTGGTCGTCGCAAGATTTCCGACGATGCAAACAAATTGTAAATCTGACATCGTATGCGAAAGTTATCGCATTTGGAAGTTTTACATAAGAAGGTAAAAAGTCAACTGGTCAGAGGACACATGGCACATTATGGAGTTGGCACGTGGCATGAATAAGGTGATGTAGAAAATTGCATAATTGACACATGGCAGGTTGCATAGGTGACAAGTGGTAGAGTTCTGTGTAGACATTTGACCTCTGACTAGTTTCTACATGGGCCAATCCCATGACAACACGTGGCATGTTGGGATTGATAAGATATGGCAAATTATTAAATTTTAAGGAGGGCATTATATATTATAATATATATGATTATTTTTAAAACTATATTTTGGTCATTAAAGTGGATAAGCCACGAATATTTTATAAAGTGGACAAAGTACCCATTTAAAAAAGGGATATGGTATGCCACGTTGTGGTATTATGGTTATAAAACCATATGTAATATGGTTTAGATATGCCATATTGAAAGCACTTTATGCAATTTTTATGTAACAAATATGGTTATGTGGGTGTTAAACCATATTAAAAAAGCCACCAAAATTTGTTACAATGTGTCACATATTAGAAACTTTGGCATATGGTTTATTTAAACCATATATGCCATATACTATGGACATTTGGCCCAATTATATGTCAAAAAGAAATCATATATGCCAAGTACTATGGAGATTTGGCCCGATTCTATGTCAAAAAGAAATCATATATGCCATGTACTATGGAGATTTGGCCCGATTCTATGCCAAAAAGGTCGGAGGTTGGGATTCGAACTTATCACCTCATTATTTTTAAACCAACATATTTACCAATGCTGCTACAAGTCAAATTTATGTAGATTAAAGCAGAACAATGTTATTTATGCAGAGAAAACCAATGAACTAGGAGAACTTTGGAGGCCATTTCTGGAGGCTATACTCAGTCTTTTTCAGTGCTGTCAGTTGCATTTTATTTCTGAGGTCGAGCAAAACACAGTGAGATCAGAATGGATTCCATTTGATGTACTTTTGATGTACTTTTCAATCATTGAATAATTAATAAAGAAGCCTCCCCCACTGAGACAAAGGCCCGGAGACGTAGGCAATTTTGTGTCGAACTTCGTTATCACTTCTCTTGTTATGGTTTGTTGTTCTTATTGCTTCAGTTCGGATTTGTATATTTTTTTATGGCTGCTATGTTCCTTCATTAAATTCATCCTCTTTCATTCAGCTTCATAAATGGTTAATTAACACATGCAATTACTAACTCAACCACAGTCATTAAAAGATTTTTTTGGATCAATTAGTGGGGATATAAAACACATTCAATGTTTCCCACTAATGGGACTACCATAATTTTTGACCATAGATTCTATAGAGGATGATGTCACAAAATAATTTCATTCTCCTCGGTTTGAATAAATAGAGGTGCACCATGTAGTCACATAAGCCAAGAATACCAACTATCTAGTTCACTATCATGGGATATTGAAGAAAAATAGTTGATTTCAGTATGGAGGATGTGTCTAAGTTGGCTATTATTGGGGACTATTTGTATGAAAACATCATTGCAAACATTGTATATTTTATTTGAGAGTACACTCACCTATTCCCATGTAGCATCTTTGAGATGAAAAGAGTGAGAGGAGAACATTGGGAGATGAATATAGAATTGAAGCCTGACACTTGATCTACCAAGAAGTGACTATATAAGATGCATTCACATTACAAGGAATATGCTAAGCAAGAGATATGTGATATGCTAACTATTGGTTAGATATTTTCAGTGGAACAATAAGATTCAATTAGTCTAATAGTCATCTAGGGTGTGAATAAGGTGGAATAAAATTTTCTATGGAATTTTTTAGATTGAGTGAGACCTACATACGTGATCCCTTTCATACACATTTTAGTCATGATATTACCAAGAAAGTGACAAGGAATGAACCTTACACCTTCATAGTAGGATTATTTGGCTATCATAAAATCTGAATCATCAAGGAGGATAAGATGAAAACCATTTTTTCTATGGAATGGTGATTGTATGCGTACAATCTCATGCCGTTTGGCCCAAGTAATGCATCAATTATGTTCTCTAGAATCATGTTTGTTATGTTCAATGAGTATATCCATAATTTCCTTGAGCTATATTTTCAATTATTAGCAATGTATATCTTGCTAAAGGGTCACATGGCTAAACTAATGTTGGTGATGGAAAGACGTTGATTGATCTAGTTGTACCTAAATATTAAGAATTTCATTTTCTATAGCCCATTCAATATCCTCTTGGATCATATTATCTACAAGGAAGGATGTTTGGTCAAACTAATGAAAATTGTAGTAATTTTAGAATATGTATGCACTATAGAATGTCCCTGTGTTATGGTCATGCAGGGTATTACCATATATTTATCATGGGGCATGCTCAACTAATAATGTAGAAGGAGGAACTACTATGAAAAGGTGTCCCATTTGTATGGATTGTAGAATGTGAAAAGGGTTTTCCAAGTTAAAATAGTGGATGGTTATGGCTCCAATTCTTGTTTTTCCTAATTGGTCAAAATTTTTCCATGTCCATGTGGATTCCACTACCATTGCATTGGGAACATGTTGGCATAGCTAGGGGAACACATGCTACACCACCCAAGGTAATTTTCTAGAAAAAAATTGTAATTACACAACCATGAAATGAAAAGGCCTAGTGATGGTGTTTATGCTACAAAATTTCAAGTATTATCTTCTGGACCAGTCCTTCAAGTTGTTCATTGATAATTTAGTGGTCAAGTATTTGGTTAACAATACAATGTTGGAAGGTAATTCTATCGATCTTTGCTACTATTTTAGGAGTTTGATTTTGAAGTGGTGGTTAAACTAGGTAAATAAAATGTGGGACCTAATCACCTCTCGAAAATCCACAATTGGAACAATGTTAGGATAGCTCATAAAGTTTTGAATGTAGATATCTTTTGCATGGAAGTAGTTCTTGAATTCTTCACTAATATTTCCAACTTCAAATATAAATCTACATGCACTAGAAGAATATGGTGATAGTAAAGATTGATAGCTCATAATTAAGGATACAAATTATTAGTTAATCATATGGTACTTGCACACATTAGCAATGGATGGGATTCTTGACTACTATGTGTTGGATCATGAATGATAGGTGGTGCTCTAGGAATCCCATGATGTACATAGAAACATACATTATAGTGAGAAGACACAGCTATCACAACATAAATTACAATGAGACACGTTGGATGCAAGTATCAATCAACTAGGATAGAGTGCACTCTCCACTCCATTATTCATATTATTATCTTCATTCACTCCTATCAGTGCATATTCTCCCTTTCTCTTCTCTCATTTGTTTACTTAGGGTTCATATATGTGTGTGTGTGTGTGTGGTTAAGATTTTGTACTAAAAATATGTTATAGTTGTATTGGCCAATGTAAGAATACAAAAAAAGGCTTTTCCCACAGTCTATGATTCATACTTTGTTAAAAAAATTGATGCTTGTCTACCAAATATGAAATTCTATCCTTTCATGAGGATTGTGAACTTCTACTAGTATAAAGCCTACTTTAAAAAACACTTCAAAACTCTTATTTTATAATTGTCCTTTCGCCAGATCCATTAGCCCATACAACTTGATAAGAGTTGTCCATGACATGTATTTCCATCACCAAGAACTACATGAATCATAAAATAAAAATTCTTTATACGAGTAAATAATATATAAGCAAATAAACATGCATTTAGTTATGTAAAATACTCTATAGAAAACTTAAGTGGTCACATACCTTAATGAGCTTCTGTTTGTTTCTAGAATAGGTTATTCTCTACTGAACAGGGCCAACTATGTGAAGGTGGAAGCTCCTATGGCCCCTACCCCCCCTCACATTGCTCTCAATTCCCCATACCCAACAAATGATTTTGTTTATATAGAAAACATATAGACATTCATGCATAACTAGGATAGTCATCGAAACATATGAACATATAAACATTGAAGAATAATGTTGTAATTCATATAAACAATGTTTCATACTAGAAACATCGATAAACATCCAAGTACAAGTCATGAATTTATACATCTAATTTTTCTTTGATTTATGTTTTTTTACACTCATAAAATTGACACTTGGGGTATCATAATCATCCTTTGACATTGTATTTCTTGTTCCCTGTCCTTCTATTATTTGTGTTTCCATGCTCTCATGTACCATACTTCTGGTATGTCACTGAGAAGGGCGTCGAGGCCTCTGTGCAGGGTCATGAACTGCAACAACGAAAATGATCATATCAATATGTTGAAATATAATTGAAATAACTAATTCATTATTTTGATTAACATTACACTATTTCTCTTTACATGTCTGTGTAGCTGTGACAGTTGGTGCATTAATTTCTTGTTCGCTTGGTTCCTCTTCCAGTTCACCCTCCTAAGCTACATTCTCTTCAATTTTGAGAAGATAATATATACGTATAAGTCAGGAAATAAATATCTACAGTCACAGTAAATATTTCTAATTTTGAAGCATACATACCGGAATGGGTACTCTGCTCCCCACTTTCATTGGACATGTGCACCCTTTTATGATGTGGTGTCTACTGAATACCACTAGATTCACTGCTACGGTTGCATTGTTGCTTGAAAACAAACATAAATACTTAGTTAATGGTAAATACTTAGCTAAATAATTTACTGGAGTAGTAACTACTATTAGATGGTGTTGTTGATTGTCAACTCTAGGATGTGGCAACATTAATTTATTTTAGTAGAGATAACCAAGAAATTTTCTACATTCTCAACTCTTAACATATCCAAACATGATTGTTGAAGCTCATTTGATTTTGATGTGATGCTAGAAAGGGGTTGAATCAACTATGTCAGGTTCTAAATTTGGCTAAGTGTGAGGACTTGAATCGTGTAGAAGAGTTAGGCAAATGGAAATGGAAAAATCTCTAGGAAATGTGAAGACTTGAATTGTGTCTCTAGGAAAAGTCTCTTGATGCAAATGGAAATGGATAAATGAGGGGAAATATGGTGTCACTAATACTTACATTTTTTAGCTACTCGATTAGTGATTGTTTTAAGCATGTGTTCAACCAAAGGTTAGAAGTGCTCTAGTTCAAACATGGGGTTAAAATCTTCCAAATGGTTCATATATGCAAAAATATAGTCATCCCCATTATATACAACAATACATGTCACAAGTTCTATAATAAGTCTTTCTTATTCTCTACTAACTCTCTTTTTAGAGTCAAAGTTATGTCCCAAAGTGCCTCATCGATATCATTATGTTATCATGCTTCCAAGAGTGTTGTTTGGGACCCTTCCAAGCTATTTTTTGAAGGTCACATTTTCTACTTTTAATTTCCCATAGGTATCTACCATATATATAATGTCACTAAAGTGCATTTCCAAAGGAAATATATATAATCTATCTAATTCATACAAGGAGTTATTTATCAAAATATCTTTGATCAATTCATTACCTATTGTATCTGAAACAATCCAAAATTATAGTGTATCTATGTTGAATATGCTTCAAAGTTGGATGAGAAGAGGAGGAACCTTGATTGTGTAGTCTAGTGGTTCTAGTTTGCGGTAGTATCGATGAATTTGGAGTTGTCTCAAGTACAAGCATAGTTCCTTTCTCTTTTGGTTGTTTCTAGAATGAGGTGTTAGGGCCAACCTCACTAGTCTAGTGTTGCATCCATGGACCATTAGGCATGACAATGGGTTTTGGGACATCTCTTGGCAAGGAAGGAAAGATCATGGGATCACAAATGAAGGTGGTAAATGGAGATATATATAATATATATAATTCATACAAGGAGTTATTTATCAAAATATCTTTGATCAAATCATTACCTACTGTATCTGAAACAATCCAAAATTATAGTGTATCTATGTTGAATCTGCTTCAAAGTTGGATGAGAAGAGGAGGAACCTTGATTGTGTAGTCTAGTGGTTCTAGTTTGCGGTAGTATCGATGAATTTGGAGTTGTCTCAAGTACAAGCATAGTTCCTTTCTCTTTTGGTTGTTTCTAGAATGAGGTGTTAGGGCCAACCTCACTAGTCTAATGTTGCATCCATGGACCATTAGGCATGGAAATGGGTTTTGGGACATCTCTTGGCAAGGAAGGAAAGATAATGGGATCACAAATAGAGGTGGTAAATGGACATGTGGAAAAGGGGGGATCCTAGGTGGCTTCAGGTTGGAACTAAAAAATTAGTGTGAGGGTAAGGGAGGTTAGGGTTTTGGGTAGCTTCCTCAAAAGTTCCAAGAAGGTCATGTAGGGTATTAGTAAAATTAGTTTGGGTTTGAAAGGGAAGTCTAATCTCTTTTCGGATATTGATTGTGTTCATTGTTGGAGGAGAAAATATTTTGGGTTTCTCCTCAATGATTAGAGTTGGGGAAGGGGTTTTGTCATTGTCATATTGGATGTGTATGGTGAGTTTAATTTATAAGGGGTTTGTGGGAATAGTGGAGAGTAGGTGGGAGATGTGTCTTCCAAGGAGTAGAGAGGGTATTTTGAGAGGTCAAGTTGATGGGATTACAAGGTGGGCACAAGTGTGGCAAGAGGGAGTGTAAATAGGATTATAAGATGTACCTAAACTTGGAGTGATCAATGTCATATTTTGTTGTTGTTGACATGATCAATTGCAACTTCTATTTGGAGATATTGGATGTTGTGAGGATGTGAATCCTAGTGAACTGTTGGCACAATGTGAACCTTATTTTTTTGGTGGTGGATGCATATAAACCTCTAAAATGTATGGGTTATTTATATTCTTCAATGATAAATTTGTATATGGTCGATGTGCCATTCAACCCTAATTATGGTACATATCATTTGGAGTACTAGTATAGCATTGAGACATATCACATCTGATTTTTCAAGTTCACCTAGCTAGGTTTTAGGTGTCTTTTTCACCCCACATTTTAGCAATCACAATGTGCAAATAAGGAAGGAGAAATTTCATGGAAAGAGTTGCTTCACATCCATACCTGATTTGATGAAATTGTTGGCCAACTCTATCGACGCTAGGGATGGTTGGGCTCCTCTATCATGCTAGGGCTAGCTGGCCTCCTTTATCAATGCTCCTCCACCCCCTTGGTTGCAGGTTCTCTTGCTCTGTCTCTATCATAGGGTTTGGGAAGTGAATGGTCTACCTCATCCAACAACTAGAAGCTATGATCAATGGTGTGAAAATAGGCAAGACCTCCTCCAATAGCTACCTCGTAGGGTTTGGGAAATGGGCGACCTCCTCCAATAACTACCTTGCATGTTTTGGGCAATGGGAGAAATCCTCCAATAGCTACCTCCTAGGGTTTGGGCAATGAGAGACCTCCTCGAATAGCTATCTGGTGAAGCTATGATTGATGGCACAGGTGCGGTCATGGAAAAAATATTATGAGATGTTTGTTTTTGTTCATTTGTTTTTTTATGTTTTGTTTTTTATGTTTTTTTAATTTTTTGTTTGGTTATATTAATTTTATAATATATATATATATATATATATATATATATAATTATTATATAAATTTAATTATTATTCAATAAGGCTAGATCCTATGAAAGGGATAGTCAATCTAGTTGTATAAATTTAATAAAACTTAACCTTGTGGTTAAGGAAGTATTGAGTTAATTGAGTCGAGAATAAACTGTTTGAATTTGTAATTTTCTTTCAATATTCATGGGATCTAAGCTCCACCTTTGTAGTCAGGGGGATAGGAGAATTCTCATTCAAAATAATTAAGTCATGTCAAGATAATCTCTTTGAGTTGCATCATCGCAGTATAGAGCTAT
>JASDQU010885083.1:18007-33480 GCA_032191745.1 Picea mariana
GAGAAATGGGGAAATCTCCTCCCCTCCTAGATATGTCAGTGATGAAATACTTTCCTCCTTTGTGGGTTGGTACCACAACTTGATACCAACCTTGAATGCATGTTTTCCATGATCCCAACAATTGATCAACTAGCACAATAACTCAATGTTCCCCTTGATGGATTTAACCTCCTTAAAAAACTTGAGGCCAACATCCTTCAAAAGGAAGATAGTCTCAACAATTATCATAAGAGGAAACAAATCCCCATCCCTCTAGTAGGGAAACAAATCCCTATCCCTCTAGTAGGCCTCCCAAACATGCAGGATGTTATAAGGATTTGTTGTTTTTTGTTGTGGCTATTCTTGATTCACATACAAACCTCAATATGGAAAATGGATATAAAATATACAATTTGTACTAAATTACCATTCGTAATATCCATTCAATATTGAATTTTAAATTAGGTGCATTTAGAAATGAAATGGAATTTGCTTAGTTTGTACTAAATTACCATTCGTAATATTCATTCAATATTGAATTTTAAATTAGGTGCATTGAGAAATGAAATAGAATCTGCTATGGATGAATATGGTTGATGAAATCTATTAATTCAAAAGCATGGGAATGGGGTACTTATAGAGGCACAAAGAGCATCACTCCTTGAAGGTGTTGGAAGCACCAGTGGATAATAAAAAAGAAAACTATGTTTGGTAATTTTTATATTTAACCCTACCATGGTGCACCTTGTATCACGATGCACCAATGTTGTTATAGTTCTAGGGACACTGATAAGCAAAGTTTTTAACAGTATTTAACACTACAACATGCACCTAATCCCGCAAGTCAGGGATATTTAGCTAACAATAAAAATGTGGTTAGGTGTAAAATTGGGTTGGTAGTTTTAATAGGTATCATAGACTAATAAACAAAAATGCGTTTTGTTTTTTTCAAATTTTTTATTTTTGATTTAGTCTTAAGGTGGTGTGCCTTATATCAGGATGCTTTAGTGCAGTTGTATGTTTAGTGTAGTTGTATGTTTAGTGAGAACTAGTGTGTTTATATGTTACATATGCAACACAATATAATTTTGTTTTAATTATCATGTTTGAGAAAATTTATGAGAGACCACCTTTTGAATTGTTATTTGTTGTGCATTTAGATATATAAGTGCACCGATGCATGTGTTATCATAAAACACCAATGTACATGACTATTTTTAGGTGCACCATATTGAAAACTTCCACTAAAATCTTCACCCACCCACTTGCTTTCGCTAAAAAAAAACATAAAAAATTGCTTTAACAAAAACCTCCACAAATTGGTGTTTTCCTTGTACTATAAACTTATCTAGTTTTTTTTGCCCAAAATCTAGACCGGAGCTAAAAGATAGACCCACAACTAATTAAAACCATAACATGTTTACAATTATAATTCATTAAACCACAACTAAAAACAAAAACACTTATAGTTTATTTCAATATTTTGTTTATTAATTATTTAATTACATCAAAGGTGTTCTTTAAGAGGTCGGTTCTAGCATATGAAAAAATGCCACATGACCATTCTCCATGCTTTATGGAAACCTACTATCTACTCAAATTTAAATAAGGATACCAATTGATATATACTTCTTGTTCAAGAAACCATTTTCCACCTATCCATTGTGTAGTTGTCCCTTTCCATGCGAGGACTTCATGTCACAATTTCCATAGCTTAAAAACCCCACC
This sequence comes from Picea mariana, assembly GCA_032191745.1. NCBI lineage: Eukaryota > Viridiplantae > Streptophyta > Pinopsida > Pinales > Pinaceae > Picea > Picea mariana. The sequence goes on from JASDQU010885083.1 coordinate 19,715, forward strand.
TGCTATTTGTGACACTGCCCCTTTAGGTAGCATGACGTGCATTCCTTGGCTATCTTGAGGGCACCCTTGGAGTCATTTTAAGAAGACTCGCAGCTTGGGTTGTTGCGTATAGGTGTAATAGAGCATTCTCTCTTATCTACGCCTACGCTCTCACGCCAACAGATCCACATGCCAGTGTGAATGATGAGAATCCATGCCCATACAACATTGCTCCAATCCACGTCACAGATGGATATCAACATCAACATGGACAATACCAATATAACATTATGCCTCATCCATCCCCTCGATGCTGGCTTAGTAGCCTATGAGAAATAAGTCAAATTCTAGTGGATTCCAATGTCATAATTGGGTGCCCCTATGGAAGGGATTTTATGAGAGTAAGGTGAAAAGAAGAGGAAAGGGTGGGAGGTGTTAGGAATAAGGAATTGATTATAATAGGAAGGTGTGGATATTTAATTAAAATTTAAGGTGTAATTAATAACTTTTTGTCTTCATATAAAAATAAGTTATGATGGAATATTTCACCATAATGAGATTGAAAGTATGAAGCTTTTTATAATTTATTATTGTGTGAAGTTGAAGTTGTTGTGATATTACATAATGTTACATTATAATAAAACATAAAAAAATATCTATGTACGTATATATGTATGTGATTATAAATCTATTTTAAATCCAGATTTATTAAACATTGAGTGGGATCAATTTTTTCAAGGTGTAATTTCTTAAATCATTTAACATGAAGAAATTAATACATGACATGGAATTAAATGATACAAAAATTTATACTTTAAAAAATTTGATCCCTCTCTCTTATAGATTTGGATTTAAGATGGATCCACACTTGTAATATTATGAAGTACAAGTAGAAGTCGATTTGATTGTGGTACTAAGAGTGAGAGTTCCATGTCAAATTTTTTATTGCTTTTTTAATGGGAAGACATGTAAAGTGCTTGTAAATAATGTTTGAATTTAGTGTGGGAACAATTTGAGAGGACGTGGAAGTCGGGGGAAGAGAACCCAAAAGTGGATTTAAATAATTATGTTGCTCAAAATAATAGGTGTGTTTTTTTGGATGGTCTATGAATAATTAAAGAAGAATATTTTAATAGGATCTATGTGGTTTTCTTTCCTTCATACTATTATAGTGAGTCATCGTTTATTGCAAAGCAAAAAATCTTCCATTAGGTCAATCATCAATAAATGCATGGTGGGAAGACATGATGGAGGGGTGGTCATATGTATGTATGTATGTATTCCGTCAACGATTTGCCAACAAGGATGATATTCATGCCCTATGAGGTGCCTAGGTAAATTCTACATCATCCTTATTTGTGGACTAAAATCCATTACCTCTATGAGTGGTGTGAATTAGAGTGAGTGGGGTGTAAGGATTTTGTGAAGATCCCCAAGTGTCACTTTTACCAGTGCACACACACACACCAAGGTACAATGTCCAATTAAGATCGACAAAGACAAATGCGTCTCTTCATAATGCAACTTTTCTTGAAATCCATAAAGTGTTGTGGTTGGCCTACTATGAATCCATTAAGTCCTAAATTGAAGTGGGAACGATATTGAAGTAAGGGAAAGGGGACACCGAAAAAAACTAACATATGTTTTTATGACCATCATATTTAGTGAGAGAACATATGATGAAACAAAGATAATATAGAGAAATGAATGACATAATAAATTTTTCCTAGTATATAGCAAAAACAAAAGATGTTACATGTGTACATTTTTAAATTATAGATATCACATAAAGTTATTTGCTACCATGATATTGAATAATAAGTTAGGCTCATTCGCTTAGTTGTGGGATTAAAAATGTCATTCTCCATGAAATCAAATGTAAACAAGTATATCTTCATTAATTCAAAAAGTATGAAGTGGGTTTTGGTTTTTGTGCAACATGCAACTAGTGGTTGAAATTTTACATATTCACTTTGATATCCTCACTTTCCTCCCCCATCTCTATGATATGTACCCAGATAGTCATAGTCAATTTCAAAACCTCTCTCCCCAATTATTAAGGATGTTGAGAAATTCCCTTTTAATATTGACCCTCAACAAAACATATCAGCTTCATAAAGAACAATGGACAATTTGGTTTTTGTCATTCCATATAACTTTAAAAGCTTGGAAGGAGCAACTTTTTTTCTAATTCATTGTCATAAACTATACATTGAAACTACTTCACTCGTACTTTTAAAAGCAATTGTTTCTCTATCCTTGAATTTGAAAGCTAGATAGCTCAATTTAGATGTAAAAATTGTAGGTAATTAGTATCTGTATCATCAAACGTAGAACAAAAAATAATATTATTAATTTGAGTTTTCCTTTTTCCAAACTGGGGTTATTTTCTCTTTTGAGTGAATTTGGCAATGTGAATTCAAAATAAATGTTAAATGGAATATTTCTCATTAGTTTTGAAATAACATTGTTTGATATTCACTTTCGACCTTTAGTTTGATAAAATATAATGCACATTTAAAGTTATATCCATTGCTTTGTAATAATTATATTTAAGTTTAACAAACTGAAACTGAATCAATCTATGATGCAATCTCATGTTCCATATGTGATAAAAGAGAAGTTGGTGGGTACTATCCATTCATGTCATATGCAATTGTTGTCTTCCACTATATATTCTATACATGGTAAACATAGGTAATAACTTAGTTAAAGACTTTGCCTCTAGTCTTAACAAATTAAATTTGTATTCTAAAACAAGCATATTCAAATGAATGTATGCATTCAAAGATATGTTTTTCATGTTCATCTTTTAACATGTAAGGTAATTGAAAAAATTATAGAATAATCTCTAGATTGTGCACACATTTTATGGCCTTGAGTTGTACCAGTGAACCACAAAAATATGTTAAGGCATAATTGTGACCCTCTCTCTCCTCTTATTCCTATATTCCAAATAAGATTCTCTTTGTATATTATCAATACACTATTCTTGCTATGTGTCTCATTTGGGTTAGTCATCAAAGAACACTACCAAATCTCCATTAAAAACCTCGATTATTGTTGAACTTGACATTTGATAATGATTAAATATCACACAACTTCATCCATTACATTTTCCCACCATTTATCCGTTAATACTTAACCCATTTTTTTTTTGTTTGTTAATTTGTGCGGGACCTGTTGGCTACGCGATTAACCTGTGGCTTGAGAAACCACGACTCAGGGGCATCTAAGCTGTCAAAATCACCTGGGGATCGCACCCGACCTGAGCCACACCAACCCTTAACATGGTTGGATTTTTTTGTCCCCGCAGGTTTCGAACCGGTGACTTTAACATCACGGAGTGGCTTAATAACACACTCTGTCACCGACTGTCCTACACCTCGGAGACAATACTTAGCCCATTAAAAGATCCTTTTAATTAGTTATTCCTAAACCCTATTGAAGAAATCCGACCATTCAAAAAAACCCTTCCTATTTCTTAACAACTTAACCTTCTCAATCCCCTTCAACATCATTTTCCTCTATTCAAGAGTATACTGATTATATTTTATTTTATTGACATATAATCGTTATATTTATTTTATTTTATTCTATTGACATTAGAAACTAATACTTATATTTCCAACCATGTGATTGGAAAACGATCCTTTGCCATTATCATTTAAGTCGTAGTTGAATTATTTATTCCAAAAAAGGGATCGATAGCTTTATATTCAATATCTTGAATAAAAAATTATTATGATTATGATTGGGTTATGTAGGCATGTGAATAGATGAGAGTTACATCAATCAAAGAGTCCGCCCATCTAATAACATTAGATGAAAAATTGATTTACATATTAATTTTATTGTTCCACTAATGTGGGATTTTAAGAAACGTCTAGGGATGAGCTCATTAAAATATGGCTTCTCTAAAGGAGGTTGGATGGATGGAATGAATGGTGGGTGAGGTCGTCCATCAAGTGGTTTGATGTACATATTTGTCCCCACGCTTATTTTGATGTAGTGGCCCACTATCCCACCACACCGACAATATGATGGACACAACCTCGTACATATTACAACTTCCTATTTTAATGTTATAGCAAAATTTTAGGACTTGTCAAGCCCAAATATTGATTTTTTTAGGAGTAGTGAGTAGTAGTTTCACTTTATAGATATTTAGGGATAGAAGTATTGTCCCATGATTAATTATGTCATAAAATTAAGCAACAATTTTTTTTTTTTTTTATTGTTGTTGTTTTCGGGGAGTAGGGATGATGATGAGTATGGGAATAACGAGGAGAGTGAGGGATGATGATGAGTATGGGAATAACGAGGAGAGTGAGTATGAGGATACTTTCATAAAGATATTATTATATCTGTCGATAGGTATGGTATATAGTTTTGAGTTAGGCTTGACTTTCTATTAGTTCATGGTTGACCATAAAATATACACTCCTTTATCCAAAGTTTAAAAAAATAATTATTTATTTTAAATTTTAAATCTCATTTATGTGATATCTTATTGGCCAAAAACTTTGAAGTCTTATTACTGCCTTTACTTCCTCCAATGTTATTGTAATAAATATTTTTTGTTTTTTATATATATTGTCAAAAGTTGGGGGCTGTTAAATAAATAACCCTTTCTTTTTTGGCATGGATATGCATTTTTTTATTTTTTTGGTTGTTCTTGGGTACCTTTTTCCTAGACACATTTAAATAAAATAAAATAATATTTTGTAGATAGGATTCAAATGGATGACAATTGTATTTTTTCTTTCACAATTATTTGAGTGTTAAAGTTAAAATAATATAATATAATATTTTGTACAATTCAAAGTTGATGGCATTTGTATATTTTTTTTCACAATTTTTTTAAGGATTAAACTTAAATATAAGTTTTATTTTTATATTACAAATTTTGAGTGTTAACCTTAAATATAGGATATTGGTTATTATACTTGTCGCTTGGGGTGGTATATAGTATTGGATATGCTATTGATCATCTATTAGCTTAGCTGGGGTTTGACCAAAATAATTTTGAGCATTTTTAAAGGTATAACATTACAATTTGATTTTTTTAATTATTTTAAAACATTTTTTCTAAATTGTGATTCGTTGTTCAAATGCATCTCTTATTGCTGCGGTTGCGTAAGGATCTTCAACGGCTGCGGAAGGATCTTCAACGGCTGCGGAAGCGGAAGGATCTTCAACGGCTGCGGAAGGATCTTCAACGTCCTTTAATGAGATGACGTTTGTCTGCCATATTCAACAAATGAATTTGTTATTCATCTCAATGCATGCAGTGGATTCAATACAACTATTGTTTTATTTTATTATACCTGCATGGTATATGCTACCATGCAACCTTGTTTTAGTAGGTGTGAAATGTTATGTTAATAATTGTTTTAATGGTATGCTTAAAATTAATATTATAATTTTATTTAATTTTATTTTCATGTGAATTAATTTTGGAAAACTTTAAAAATGTGTTCATTATCTAATTTGTTAAAGAATTTTGTATTAATAATTGTTTGTTTAGATGACTTTTATGAAAAATATGATTTTTCAAATTATATTAATAATTTGGTGTATTATTGATTGTGTTAATGGTTGGGGTGGTATTGTGTGGGAGGGGTGTTGTTTAATCCAGGAGGTTGTTTGAAATTCTCTTTTGCTTGGAGTATTGGACACTCTTTAAACAACCAAGTTGAAGCATATGCATTACTTTAGGGCTCGTTTCTAGCAAAAAATAAAGGCATATTTGATCTCACAATGGTAGAAGATTCCAACTTAATAATTACGCATGCAAGACAAAGCTCTCTTCCGAAGAATATCCATCTTCCAACTATCCTCAGTAGAATTCGAACATAAGTGAAATCATTTCAGACAATTGAGTTCTTCCATGTCTTACGATCAAATAATGAGGAAGATGATATGTAGACTAACCTAGCCATCAAACAACAAGAAATAATTCTTTCAGTAAATGGATATAAACACATCACAATAATTCCATGAGAAGTCATTTACACACAAAAGTTCTCAAATGGGGAGACCTCTGGTCCTTTTCCCCTATGTGAAGCCTGGAGACAAACTATGTTTTTTGGTTGATTAGGGTATTTAAAAAAAAAAGGGGGCTCCTCCCCCTTACGTGAACCCCACTTAATAGCCCAGTTGTCCAATCACACATAATCAAGGGGAGGTTTCCTGCTACCGCTCCTTTCCAGTGGGCGTGTGTTTGACATGCACTCGCAAGATCCTTCATTAAATCCTTCGAGTCAGGGACTAACTTTTCCCCGGTCTCTTCCTTTCCTTTCTCTGTGATGTGGGATGAATTCAATTTTTCTTTGTTCAGTGTAACCAAGGCAATGATTCAAGAAGGTGGAATTACGGGGATAAGGACTCAGTTTGTATGTGGGAAATTAATTGCAGAGGATGGCTACGTAGCGAAGGCGACAATGTTCATGTGTGGTGTTCTAATTATTCAAGACATGGCCCGAATTCTACCCCAATTTCAATCTGGTTTTCTTGTGGAGGTCCGGGAATTCATCTATGTTATCTTGTTTTTCTTGTTGCTTCTTTGGTCTAGGGGGTGAATGAAATGGTGTCCAGGGATTCCTCTCAATGGAATCGTAGAGTGGAACAGCTGGAGGCGGACTTGGCAGAATCCAAGAATTCAACTCTCCATGTAGATCCAATTCAATGGCCTATCTTCTCACTTACTCACTGTTCTGGAAGAATCGGTTTCTTAGAGGAATTCTATCAGGAAACTACAGGATGAATGAATGTTCTTCTCTTAGACAATAGTGGGAGAAATTTCGTGATTGTCCTCATTAGAATGACATACCAAGGAATTACGAGGAAGCCTCATCTTCGTTAGCAGTCCTTGCCCAGCTTGACTTGAATGCTCCAGCCTTTAGAAATGAGTAGCTTGACTTGAATGCTCCAGCCTTTAGAAATGAGTAATGGTACCAATCTAGTTCAGTCCCAAATGGTTTTTTCTAAATATTTCATTTTTGTATGAAAATACTGGAATTGTATACAGGAAACTATAAATTTTTGTATTAGGGGAAGAATGTAAAGATAATGACAGCTACAATAGTGGTTGTTCAACAAGGAATTTTAGCAATGTTTGTTCACCCTTATAGGATCATTGATTATGTAAGTTGTAACTCAAATTTATATTAACACATTTACATATAGCTAAACATTTTTGCATTGTCATATGAATTTGTAGGAATGTTTAGGTGGAAATAATTAAACTGAGAGGTTCATTTTCCAATCACTGACATGCTTTTGTGGATGGATATTCTTTGGAGGAGTTTAATATAATTTATAATTTCTTAGTATGGATGGATATTCTTTGGAGGAGTTTAATATAATTTATAATTTCTTAATATTATATCATGTATTTGTATATTAACAATTCATTCAATTATATATTTATTATAATTATGCTTTGGCCTTATTTCATTTTTATATGAATTTTCAAGGTGTGATGGAAACAGGGTACATTCTCCAATTCACTACAAACTTTTACTCGATCTTTGTGGGGACCTTAATGTAATTCATCTTTAATTTTTAGAAAAATGAGACACAATTCAAGATCAAAATATGTTTTTAGAAAAATATTGTTATCATGTCAAATGAGGAAGATAGACATGTACATAATAATGAAGGAGTTGAAAAGAAGGAGCTTTATGTTTTCCCAAAACACTGCAGCTAAATGTTTTTTACCTGGATATCTTGGATGGGTATTTTTGGTTCATACTAAGACATGATCTAAGATCAAAATATGTTTTCGAGAATAATAATGTAATCATGCAAGGGAGGAAGATACTCATAGTGATAGTAATGAAGATTGATATGTACATGTTTTATTTTAACATTTAAGTTGTGGATATGTCATTTTATTATGAATTATACTAAGGTGTTGTAGATTTTAACCGTGTACAATATTTTACTGCAAACAGATTTTCAATAAAAGAACAAAAAAAATACAATGACAAATATACACATTACATAGATATTTTTCCCTTGGAAACTCAAATCGGGAAAACCAACATATTCTATATTCATTCACATCATACATTGTTTACAATACAATATACATATTAGAGCCAGTGACATCCAAAACCCTAATCCAATGACATGGATTAGTCAACAACCCTAATAGCTTAACTGAAAATAGAAAATCATCGACGAAAAATCATGTGTCAAAAACTGCTCATAAATGGACACAAAAATCGAGGACCGCCCAAAAATGGACACGAAAACGGAGGCAAAATCTTTTTTTGGGGGGCGTTGCCCCCAAACCCCTGCCTAGAGGGGCTCTTCCCCCCTGCAACCCATCTTACCCCCTGGCGCAATGTAGACACTAATTCTAGTCGTGCAAAGAATATAACACATATCCAACATTCTCCCACTTGTTGTTTTTTTTGCATACAGGGGTTTACATGGTTACATAGTCAACAATCCATGGCAACAATGCCCATAGATCATCTACACCAAGAGAACTTCTCAATGCTCAGAGATTTGGTTAATGAACCTGCAACATTATTCAAAGTGTCCACCTTCATCAACAACACCTTCTTTTCTTCAACATTGTCTCTCACAAAGTGATATTGAACATCAATATGCTTTGTCTTTGAATGATAAGTCGGATTCTTCGCCAGAAAAATTATACTTTGAATGTCACAATATATCCTTACAACTTGTTGTACGAACCCAATACTTGAACACAATCTTTGTAACCATATTGCTTCCTTCCTTGCATGTGTGGCCGTCATGTATTCAACTTTTGTAGTTGAAAGTGCCACTATAGATTGTCTTTTTTTCATCCAACTGATTGCTTCTCCAAACAGGTTAAACACATACCCACTTGTAGATCTCCTACAATCCATATCTCCATCCCAGTTTGCATCCACAAAGCCATGTATGTCCAAGAATTTGTCCAATCCTGGTCTTCCTTAGTAGCACAATCCATAGCCAGCAGTGCCACACAAATACTTGAAAACCCTCTTTATTGTTGTCCAATGCTCCTTCACTAGTTTTGACATATACCTACTCAAAACTCCCACTACATGTGCAATGTTCTATCTAGTACAGACCATTTCATACATCAAACTGCCAAACACACTCGCATATGGAACAAAAGACATGTCCTCCTCCTCTTCTTGTGTCTTGGGACACTAATCTGTAGATAACTTTACACCTACAAGAATAGGGACCTTGACTAGTTTACATTCTTTCATATTGAACCTCTACAATATTGTCTTGACATGTTTTCTCTGATTTAACCATAGTTTCTTGTTTTTCCGATCTCTTTTAATGAAATTTGCAACACCAAGATCCTTCATGTCAAATTTAGAGGACAACTGAGTTTTCACATCCTGGATAATCTCCTTGTTGTTTCCTATCAACAACATGTCATCCACATACAAGACCAAATAAATCAAATGATCACCAATTAATTTAAAATACACACAATGATCCTCTTTGCTTCTTGTGAAGCCAAGTCCAAGCATATAAGTATCAAATTTTTGATACCACATCCTTGGTGATTGTTTTAAACCATACAAAGACTTTTTCAGCTTCCATACCAACTCCTACTTTCCCTTCATAGAAAAGTCTTTTGGATACTTCATATATATTTCTTCTTCCAGATCCCCATGTGGGAATGTTGTCTTTACATCCATCTGTTCTACTTCAAAATCAAACATAGCAGCAATATATAACAAAAATCTAATAGAAGTTAACTTGGCAACAAGAGAAAAAATCTCACCAAAATAAATTCCCTCAACTTGGGAATAACCATTTCCTACTAACCGAGCTTTGTATTTCTCCACTTTTCCTTCTGCATTAAGCTTCCTTTTAAATACCTATTTGTTGCCAATATGATTTCTTCCATTCGACAACTCCACTAGATCCCAAGCCTCATTCTTATCCAAGGCTACCATTTCTTCATCCATGGCCTTTTCCATAGTTTTCCATCCTCTGAATCCACTACCTCCCTAACAGTTCTAGGATCATCATCAATAATAGACAAAGAAAAGTTTGAATGGAATTTATATGGAGTATAAATTTTCAGTAGCCTTTTTCCCACACCGATCTCCTCAATACTAGAGTATGAGGATCTTCTTCTTTTTCTTCTCATTCTTATGTAGAGTTTGCTTCATCATCCTTTGGCTCAAACTCTATTTTCTCTGGTTCTTCCTTACTTGGTAGGACTTCCTGTTTGACAACATCCTTCATTTCTCTAAATACCACATCTCAGAAATACACAACCTTCTTATTTTTTGGGTTCCAAATATTATAACCTTTATGACCATCTTTATACCCAATAAAGATACACTTTTCATCATTCTTATCTAGCTTACTCATGTTTTCCTTTGGAACATGAACATAGGCCTCACAACCAAATACCTTGAGATGTGTGAGAGAAGGTTGCTTATGAGTCCATACCTCTTGTGGAGTCTTGTCATCCAAAGTTGACGAGCGTGATTTGTTGACTAGGTAACATGCAGTTGATCCGGATTATTTTCGGCACGAAATGAGAGCGGAGATATAATAAAGAAATGCACAAAGATATCGTGTATATCCAGTAATATAACAGAAATATATCAGAGATGCAACCATAAACAAAAAGATACAGTAATACACGATTTCTATTAATGAAATAAATGTACAGAGACTGTAAAAATACAGAGTGAAAGACTCGCTAGAATGGTGGCAGCTTATCTATGAGAAGAGATGTGACGGCTACTCGCATTCGCAAGAAGATGGTTACAATGAGGCTCTGGAGGCCTTTTTACCATAATCGGGAATGCCAAAAGTCCTNATTTCTTCCATTCGACAAATCCACTAGATCCCAAGCCTCATTCTTATCCAAGGCTACCATTTCTTCATCCATGGCCTTTTTCCATAGTTTTCCATCCTCTGAATCCACTACCTCCCTAACAGTTCTAGGATCATCATCAATAATAGACAAAGAAAAGTTTGAATGGAATTTATATGGAGTATAAATTTCCAATAGCCTTTTTCCCACACCGATCTCCTCAATACTGGAGTATGAGGATCTTCTTCTTCTTATTCTCGTTCTTATGTAGAGTTTGCTTCATTATCCTTTGGCTCAAACTCTATTTTCTCTGGTTCTTCCTTACTTGGTAGGTCTTCCTGTTTGACAACATCCTTCATTTCTCTAAATACCACATCTCAGAAATACACAACCTTCTTATTTTTGGGGTTCCAAATATTATAACCTTTATGACCATCTTTATACCCAATAAAGATACACTTTTCATCATTCTTATCTAGCTTACACATGTTTTCCTTTGGAACATGAACATAGGCCTCACAACCAAATACCTTGAGATGTGTGAGAGAAGGTTTCTTACGAGTCCATACCTCTTGTGGGGTCTTGTCATCCAATGTTGACGAGTGTGATTTGTTGACGAGCGTGATTTGTTGACACTTCCTTTGCCCAAAATTATTTCCCTAACTTGACACCACTGAGCATGCACCTTTCTTTTTCCATCAACATCATGTTCATCCTTTCATCAAATCCATTCTGTTGAGGTGTATATGGAGTAGTCTTTTTCCTTGCTATACTACACTTCTTATAGATTTTTTCAAATTCATTCCTGTAGAACTCTCCACCATTATCTGTCCTCAACACCTTAATTATTTTCTCTGTTTGATTCTCAACAAGAGCCTTAAACTCTTTAGATCTATCAAAGACTTCATATTTCTAGTTCCTGAGAAATATATCCAAGTTATCTATAAATGAGACATAGTACACAGATTTTCCCAATGATGGAACCGACACAGGTCCAAACACATCATTGTGAACTAGTTGTAAAATTCCTTCTACCCTCATTGCACCAAAGGGGAATCTTACCCGATTCTGCTTCCCATATACACAATGTTCACATAAATCAAAATCCAGAGAGTAGTTAGACATACCTTCAACCATACCTTTACTGTGTAGTAGTCGAAGACCCTTCTGTTTGGTATGCCTCAGTCTTTGATGCCACATCATAACCTTTTCTCTAGTTATCGTAGGAGTTTTTTCTTCTTTTGCTCCAATATCAGGAACAATGGAACTATTACATCCATCACTAATAGTGCTTCCTTGCAGCTTATACAGAGTTCCAATCCAAACTCCCTTCAACAACACCATTGCTCCTCGAACCATCCTACAAGTTTATTTTTCAAATATCGTTTTTACCCCTGCATTGTCCATTTCATTTACAAAAATAAAATTTATGGCCAATCTTGGGATGTGTAGAACACCAGGTAGTGTTCTAATCCTTCCATCTATGAGCCTCAACTTGACTTTTCCATGTCCTATGATTATGGTTGTTGAGTCATCACCTAGGAAAACATTACCTCCATCATACCTTTCATATTCACAAAACCACTCCCTATGGGGAGTCATATGAAAGGATGCACCCAAGTCAACCAACCATGCCTCATGATCTGCATGTGTGCTTGAAGAAGCCAAGTACACGTCCCCTCCTTCTTCTTTGGGGATATTTTCTTCTGTAGAGGGAGAACCTTCAAATCTCTTCACTTTCTCAATGCTTTTGGATCTACATTACTTCTTGAAGTGCCCTTCTTTTCCACATCTCCAACATACCTTTACAAACTTTGCAGAAGATTCAGATTTACCCTTAGACTTAGGTCTCCCACTTGAGGACTTAGATCTATTTCTATCTTGGGAGCGTCCTCTTGCAAATAATGCATTTGTGCTCTATCCTTCCATGTTCTTCTGTCTCATCTCCTCTGATAACAAGGATGAGACCACATCATCGAAACTCAAGGTAGTTGTATTACTACCTATGGCCACAACTAGACTATCCCACAAGTCTAGTAAAGAGCACAATAAACTAATACACTTATCTTCATCTGAAATTTTAATGTCAACAGATAACAACTGACTTACCACAGTGTTAAAGGCATTCAAATGCTCTATCACCAAGTCTCCATCTCTCATCCTTAGATTATATAGCTTTTTCCATAGGAGCAATTTATTTACTAGGGACTTAGACTGATATAAGTTCCAAAACTTATCCCATAACTCCTTGGTTGTAGCTTCCCCTGACACATTCAATTATACTGGATTTGAGAGACACAATCAGATTGTGCTCTTCGCCTTCTTATCCAAATTTTTCTAGTCATCTGCTAACGTTCCTCTAGGTGAAATATCTGGATCCACCGCGACCCACTAATCTCTGTCTACCAACAAATCTTCCATCTTGAGCTTCCACAGCTCAAAACTTTTCCCATTAAATTTCTCGATCTCTATTTTCAAATTGCTCGCCATTTCTCTTCTCCTGAAGAATCAATACCCCAAATCTCCCACTATAACAAGGCTTATCACAGTCCCAAGCCAAACCCCTGACCACAAAGGTGTCCCCAGTGATTGATCAACTAACACAATAACTCAATGTTCCCCTTGATGGATTTAGCCTCCTCAAAAAGCTTGAGAAGGTTAACATTATTCAAAAGGAGGCTAGTCTCAACAATGATTGGAAGAGGAAACAAATCATTCTCCGTCTACTAGGCCTCCCAAACATGCAACATGTTTATGGATTCATTGCTTTTTGTTGTGGCTATCCCCAATTAACATACAATTTGATATAAAATCTCAATAGGAAATATGGATATAAAATATACAATTTGTACTAAATTAGCATTCGTAATATTCATTCGATATTGAATTTTAAATTAGGTGCATTCATAAATGAAATGGAATTTGCTATGGATGAAGATGGCTAGTGAAATATAGCAATTCA
>JASDQU010885084.1:0-33607 GCA_032191745.1 Picea mariana
GAACTCCAACTCATCCTTCTAGAAGATTCCTTCTAGAAGGATCGAGAACTTATTCATTTTCTCCCTTTAGAAACATTTCCGCACCCTGACCATTAACACAGTGTGGAAAGTCCGCAGTCAGACTGAATGCAGCCTGCGGAAATCAAGTATTTCCGCAGGACAATATATATGCAGCTTGCGTACTATCTTCAAAAGTGTGATTTTGAGAAGCTGATAAGTGTAACTTTCTTCATGAAAATGATCTTAAAGAAGAGTTAGATCTTCCATCATCATGTCATCATCTCGATAACCAAAAATGTGGATAACATTGTTGGCATCCTATTAAAGTGTCTTGATGAAAATGAAGCTAAGTAGGTCATAACAGATATACACAGGGGAGTTTATGGGAGAGACCAACATTGGAAATCTATATCCCTCAAGATCCTAAGGGTAGGGTACTACTAGCCCACCCTTTTCTCTGATGTATTCACAACAATAAGGGCATTGAATGAATGTCAAAAGTTTGTAGGCAAGCAAAAGTTACTCTCACTGCACCTGAAACCTATCACTACCAGTGGCCCCTTTCAACAATGGGGATTAGATTTCATAGGTGAGATAAATCCACACTCGAGTGGGGAGCATAAGTGGATCCTCATTTCCACTGACTACTTTACCAAATGGATCGAGGTTGTGCCCACTAGGAATGCTACTGACAAAGTGATTATGAACTTTTTGGAAACCACTATATTTTCCATATTCGGCTGCCCTAGAAATCTTGTAATAGACAATGCCCAGGAATTCAAGTCCAAAGCCATGATTAACTTCTGTGGTAGCCATAACATTGCCTTGAAACATTCCATGCCCTGTTATCCTCAAAGGAATGGATTGGTTGAGTCATGAAACAAGACTCTCATGAGGATCATCAAGAAATTGTTGAATGAAAACAAGAAATCATGGGACTCTAAACTTAAGTATGCCTTGTGGCTTGATAGGACCAGCACCAAGAGATCCTTGGGAACCTCACCATTTCAGCTAGTCTATGGGATAGATGATGTCTTCTCTACTAAGCTCGGTCTACCAGTTTTGAAATTCCTACAGGAAGAAATGAAGGAGCCAAATGATATCCAAAGGAGAATCTTTTAGATTCTATAGGTTCAACAGAAAAGGGAAGCACTAAGTAAGATCATTGAAGCATACTATAGCAAAATCAAATCAGCTTTTGATAAGAAAACCAATAAGGAGATATTTTGAGAAGGTCACTTGGTCCTGAGGTGGGATGCTAGAAGGGAAGAAAATTCCAAGCATGGTAAGTTTGATAACCTTTGGTTTGGTCCTTTTAAGGTGGTTAAGGTTCTAGAAAATAACATGCTTGTCTTACACAATCTAGATGATACTGAAATGTTTGGAGGCCCAGTAAATGGGTGCTTCCTAAAACATTATTTTTCTTGAAATACTGAGGGAAGGTCCCTCTTGTACCATAGTTGCTTTCCTTTTTCGTTTGCATTTTAATAAGCTCGTCATTCGAGCATTTCATTTTTAGTTAGTTTGTGTGTGAATAAAGACTCCATAGCCCAATAAAGGCACTGGGGTGTAGTTGCAGTTTTAAGTTCAATAATATACATGGTTGAGAGACGGTAGCATATATACATGGCTAGAAAACATAAATAGAGGTAAGAGAAGGAAGGTTGGAGAAAGTTATTTAATTCCAACGCAATGATTTGTTGTTCTTAACCACCTCACAGGGAAGTGTTATCCTCAGTTGGAGCTAATGTTGAGACCTAAGTCTGAACCCCTGCCCCTCCTGCCTCTTTTCTCTATGCCTTCATCAAAATTATTCCACTTCTAGTTGGTTGAGTCGGTTTCCCTCTCTAAATGACTTGGTTTTTTATCATTATCTTTCTTGATTGATTCTTTGTGCAAATTTTTTTTGTTTTCTTGAAGGATAATTGAATGTCATGATTTGGTTCGAAATACTTGTCATCATGTTTTCCATTGATTGAGCATGCAGCAGTTCCACAAAGTCTTTTGTGTGCACATGAGACATCCAGGACCACTAATTCCTTTGTATGCGCAGTAATCTTTCATAGAACAGAATGTAGCAATTCGGAGCAGTCATTTTTGGGCTTGGATTGTGAAAATAGATAGGTTAAATTTCAATGGTGGAGATCCAATAGGATGATCAGATCAATGGCTCTCGCACATTCGGGATTCCAGAACTCATGCAAGGTTTAATCGCAAGAGTTACACATAAGCCACTATGTGACTTGGGTGCTAAATTTCCAAGGAGAACATCCAAAAACTCTCGAACTTTGAAGCACCGCATCACTTCGATGATCGTCCTCCAGGGATTTCCAAGCATAGCACTCAAAAACTCCAAAATGTCAAAAAATCAGTGCCACATCAGCGACAGTGACATCATGAACACGTTATATTCAAAGAGCCAAAGAGTCAAAGTGTCGAAGAGCCAAAGACGCGTGGCACTCTTCTATCATGACACATGACACAACCCTATGATGACACATGGCACTCATTTCAAGCATATTTGGGTCCGTCATCTGTACTATTTTGAGTGACATGTGTCACCCTTCTTTCTATGACACATCGATGATATTACACATCATATCCGGAGGATCAGCCATCCGATAGGTTTTACTTCAAGACGATCGTGAACCCTCGAAGTACCAGATCCCCGAAGGGCCAAAGCACCAAACTATCATGTCACTCCTGCAGGTCAGTTGTACGGGAGATATCCATACTTTACATTTAGAAAATCTCGAAGAGCCAAAGAGTCAAAATCTCGAAGTGCCACGCCCCTCCGCTAGTCCGGTCCTCCGAGAGTTATACATACTTTGCATTTGAAATCCCCTGAACCCTGAAGAGCCAAAGACACGTAGCACTCATCTATGCTGACATGTAGAATTCATCCATTGTGACACATGCCATCCATTGGTCACCGACACATGGCACTCATTTCGAGCATTTTTAGCACACCATTTGCCCCATTTCAGGTGACACGTGTCACCCTTCTTTTCATGACACGTCATCTATTGTGACGGCATAGTTGCCACATCACTCCAGGGAAAGTTCCTCTGGGAGATTTTAATCAATAGTTAACACAGTTTCCAAAAGATTCGAAGTCCAAAAACTCCTGAAACGCCAAATGATTAAAGGGTAAATCTCGGGTTAATTAAGATAAATGTGGTTATGAATCCGAGAGATTAGCACTCTGGGGAATTTCAACTCAAAGTGAGAACAGTGCTCCGAACCCCCAAAGTGTTGAAGCCCCGAACAACCAAAGTGGGTCACCAACTGCCATGTCACTCTGTAACATTGTCACTATGGGAGATTCTCAAAATCGGCATTCAAACTCTCGAACATCGAATTCCCAAAGTGATTTATCTCTGTTAATGGAATATTTTAATGTTTAAAAAGGGGTGCCAAACTAGAATTGGGGAAACTACATGTCCAGACTACAAGAATAATATTAGAGACTCCATAAAATGCTAGAGGACTTGCTTCTTTCCTCCAAGGGATAAATTGGGGAAAAATATTGTCGACATATCCAATTATCTGTAGTGGCCTCAAACATCGTGCATGCATGCCATTTCTCAATGCAGAACTAAGTTATGTCACTCCTAATCATTTTCTATCAAATCTCAATTCATTCCAGTGCATGCATCAGTCCAGTTTCATTGCTAGTAGCAGTTTTTAATTGTTTAGTTCAAGACTCTTTTAAGTTTAAAGCATAATAAGTGGTCTTTTTTGTGTGATAAGAACCACTCCTTTTTGTTAAGTGAAGTTCAAGGTATTCATTAACATACTCCAACAATGTGTTTTAGTTAATTTAATAAGTTGTTTTATAGCCGATGTGTAGAGGTAAACCTCAGTTCCACATTGGTCGAGGGAAAATTCCTCAAACAACCTGAAATTTTTCAATGTTGAACCTGACATATACAACCAATGCAAAGCACTGCACCCTTGCAGTCTACTCAGCTATATTTTTTACCTCTGCATTCTCTACATAAGTATATGGCTCTTAACAAGGAAACATAAGGAAAAAGTAGAATGACTAACTTAACAAGGAATCTTGCCTTTAAGAACTTTCTAAATTCAACCCAACTAGTAAATTAGTAAGGGGAAAACTCATTAAAATGTGTAAGGGAATATGGGGACACCTAGGACCGATTCTAGGAATGCTTTTAGGTGGGTGAGGGAAATAGGAGTAATTAAATAATTAATGAAATTAATTTCTAGTGCAATGAAGGGGATGGGTGACACATGTACGGGGAGGATTTTTCTGAATTAAATTATTGAACAATAAATTAAATGGGAAATTGGGAAAGAAATGACTTAGAAACTCTATATAAAAGAGGGAGGAGGAGGAGGATGGATATCTTCCTTTATGCGAAACGTTCTGCTGTAGAATTTTAGACTTGACTGACTTATCTTGTGGGAGTTGGGATACCCAGCTCAGTGAGGAGTGGTAGCTCAGCCTTGCGAGGCGAGCTCGAAGCTAGTTGTTCTCTACTTTAGTGTGCATGGACCCTTTGTGGCTCAGGGTGCTAAGGGGGAAGAAGAGTACCCCTAATGTTGGTTGGGAGGTACCAGTGAAGTATCATCAATCGACAAGCGGGAGTTGCATGGAGCGCGCGGGACAATGACTCGGAGCTGTTACCTTGGGCTACGGTACACATAATTTTATTCTGCATGGTAGATTACTATTGACCTTACACTTTCATTTATGTACTTTTAATTGTGTAAATAAAGTGTTTGACTTAGAATTTTAATCGTTAACTTAAATTCCCCATAGCCTTAATCTCATTGCTTGAATTGATTCCCTTGACATTCGATCCCTGAATGTTGTGACTGTCCTATTGGTTTTATTGATTTGTTGTGAAGAGTTGTTATTTTTACTTCGTCCTCATCCCTAGATCATCATTCCACGCCTGAGCAATTGGCCAGGAGCCACATCAATGGTCGTCACTTTGGTGTTAATATACCTATAGATATTAATGCCCTGCTTTTATGTGTGTGGATGATGAGTGAAGGATAGTTTTCCCAATCATCTACCCCTATTGATTGTTCCTAGTTGAGTGATTGACGTATGCCTTGTTGTGATTGATTACCTCTGTGATTGTTTTTCCTTTCCCGCAGCGAATCGATTATTATCCTCTTCGTTTGATCCCTGAGTTTGATGCATTTCCTGGCGAAGTAACTCTGTGTTTTAATACCCTTCCTGGCAATGATTTAAGTCTGCGTTATTAATGCTTTTCCTGGCGAATTTTCTATGTGTTTTTATTTTTACATCTGGTCTGACAATTAACTCTGCAATTATCACCCTTGATGGCGAATTGACTCTGCGTTTTTTTTTTATACACATGGTCTCTGATTTCCCCTCTACTATTTATTACTTCGAAGATGAATTTTACTCAGCCTTGGGCCACACTGGACTGTGTTTTATATTCATTCTCTGTGTTTTATTTTAATTCACATTAAACCTCCGATCGTGTTATTTTATTTATTAGTGAAAATTGGCCACTGATCTTGTTTGACGAATCGACCACACATTTTGTTCAATATGCGAAGCATTTCAAGATTCTAACTATTGGTATCTTTATCTCCTCGCATGTCCCATTGTCTTCAGCACCTTCCCTAGTATTTACCGGCCCAAGCGAAGTGTTGAGTGGACTGTCAATTCGTGTGGACATTTTTAATTTTAATGACTTTCAATGAAATTTTATAACCGGTGGTAGGGATTTTACAGTCTCGGTTTAAAAATGAATGGCCAACGAACCCTTAGCATTTATGCACATATTGATTACATCATTACACAATCCACCTTGATGTTTCACACTGCCCAAATCTGTGTTCCCTTACACTTTTGTTCCTTAGCCAATCATGACGTTTTACAAGCACATTCATGGGCGATTACCCAACTTCCATCCCTTTGATTTTCATGGATTTAACAGTGATCTCCCTAAAATGTATTTATGTTGCCTTGGCACACATTATTACAGAACTTTCACAATTTTTTTTATGGACAGCAACTTTTACACTATGTTTACCTTCAATGCTTTTTACTTACGCCTGGGGACTGAGTCATACTGATGAAATGGTTGAGCTTTTCTTGAATCCATTAATAGACTAAATCAACTCAAGTTTTCTAGTGCTTGATTGAGATTTCTTACCGTTTTACATCTGCCTAGCGTCTTCACAGCCTTCCCTGCAATTTCTATAGACAGAGTCACTTAATTAATTACAGCGTATTCATGACTTTTGTTGGCAATTGTTCTAGAAATTTGAATAGTCGGCGATATTATATTTTATAGCGTTTTTATTAGATATAGTTAGCGTTGATAGCATTTTTATATCATAAATTTGTGGATAGCGCGTTATATATATAAGTGACACAAGTTATAGCCCGAGTGAATACTAAACTAACAACCAGCTCATAGGTAATTAGTGTATATGCTTGGGAAAACAATGTATGCACAGCGAAATAATTATTGTATTGTATAGCGAATGTATGACACCTGGGTTGTAATGTTTCACATATGTTTTGTATATTGGTTTAATTTACCTATGCCAGCAGTTCCCTCTAAAGGGACATGTCTGCGACTCTCTTTTTCATTTATATATCTACACTTCCTTTTATTGTATCCCAGGATATCGGTGAATATCATTAATGTTATGATAGTTTTAAATATGTTGTTAGTAAATGTCAGTACTCGATGATTTAATGTTTATTGATAGCCTTGTTTGTATGATAGTGTTTGACTGTTACGATAGCTATATTGATAGCATTTTTATTATGAGTATAGGTGTAATAATAAGGCAGCACAATAGCCATGTTGACAACATTTGTATTTGATTGCTATGAAAGTTATGTTGACAGTATTTTTATTGACAACAATAGCTTAAATTGATGGCCAATGATTTATTTTGTTTCTAGAGAATAACAAATTCACTTAAACCTTCTTCGGGAACTTTTAAGTCAACTCTTTTACTTACACTTAAACACCTTAACTTTTTACCTTCAAGTAAATTGATCCTTGAAGAAAATGGAAGTAGTTTGTTATAGAATTTATTAATTTCCATTAGTGTTAAATGATGTATAAGTTTAAGATTTATTGATTTTTTTATTATCATTGTTAGGAAAAATTTATGATGTTGAATTAATAGGATTTTTAGACATAATGGTTATTGACATATTAGTTTAAAATCTTGCATGAGATTAATGGCCAATGAATTAGTGGTTTTAGATAAACAGTTAATAGTTTAACATTAATTGGACACTATGTTCCTTGTGCCTTAGGTCGAACTAAAGGGTCGTTGGACTCAGTCGTTTCACCACTCGGGTTTCCTTGTAGGAATCAATAACTCTCGGTTAGTTGCACAAGTTAATTTTGAGCAGTGTCACCTTGCATCTTGTCGACTTGTTGCTTGGGTGTGTGGGCATCGTCTTCTTGTTAGATAATTTGGTCTCCTAGAGTGTTGGATTTTCTTGAGTCCTTGGTCCAGTTAGGTTATGTTGCCAGGTTTATTGTCACGTCTATCACCTGGGGACAGCATGATTCTAGTTGAGGGTATCATGGCACACCCTATTGGATAGCGGCGAATGATAACTTGGTTGGAGTCGGGTGTCCTGTTGTGGGTGTTGTTGATCGTTGTAAGTTGTTGTTAACGCATGGGTCGTAACACCTTCATGCATTTGGTTTGCACACCCGTGAGATTCTATTTATTGTTTTTCTATACCGTTGTGTCGGGAATGTGGATGTTGTCCCTTAGCCTGTAGGCATCCTCATGTTTGTGTCGGGCGGGTAGTCGTTTCTGTCTGTCCCTGATTTCTCGATGTTTCACCCAGTTGCTCGATGTGCTAATGTTAAGTCATTGTTATTTGTATCCTGATCTGCTTGTATGGTGTTCGTCGTCAATTTGTGGTCCAAATTTTGTCGTCGTTACCTTCCTGCCTAAAAACAAAACAAAAAATCACTTATGCTTCATTTGTAGTCGTAACGATGGGGGTGTTACATGGTATCAGAGCGAGGTTCAACCCACGACTTGGGATCACTACGGATTTCGTCGATGTGATTTTTTATTATAATGTTTCCAATTAATTTGACTTGTATTCATGCAGGTAATCATGGTTAGAGGATGTCGCAGAGGCAGTTGACGGGGTGATAGGGGAGGAAGTGCGATGCTTCCAGCACCATCCATGCCTGAGGAGTCTAACCCCCAGGGAGATGAACAGGTTGTCAGGAAGGAAAAGATAGCGGTGGGTGGTGTGGTTGGGCTGATGAGGTATTTTCATCAGATGTATGAGGCATTGATCAGTCATTTGGACATAGATGAGGCTAGAGCGTCGGCACCCCCTGAGGGTCCACCATGCACTCCAGTTGGTACTAGTAGCATTCACCGCGAACTTGAGAAGGTCAAATTTCCTGAGTTCTTTGGTGCCCCGGACTGCACAACCTCCTAAGGCATGGTTGGAGAATATGGAGATGTTTTTGCACTTCACGACTATACCTCCAACATGAAGGTCCGCATGGCAGTCTTTCAATTGAGGGGGAGTGCTCTTCTATGGTGGAAGACACTCCTATCGTAGTTGAACATGGTCGTCGAAGACGTGTCATGGGAACTGTTCAAGGAACAGTTCCAAGAGAGGTACCTTTCAGAGGAATTCATTGAGCGTTAGCTCAATGAGTTCAGTGCCTTACGACAGGGTGGTTGTACGGTGCCTAAGTATGAGGCTCGTTTTATGGAGTTGCTTCGGTATGCTTTGCACCTTAATACTAAGAAACTTAAGGTCAACAAGTTCTTGTTTGGCATTAACATTGGCATACTTGCAAGGTTTAGGATTTTGATGCCTCAAACCTTGCATGATGCCATCCAGAAGGCCCTCGTAGCAAAGGAGGAGCTTGTTAGCGGGGGTTAGAGCAGGACTCCAGTGAGACCGGCAAGGCAGGTGTCATCTAGTTCACAACAGCATTAGACACCAACCAGACATACGCCAGGATATCATGGCTTCCAGAGAGGATCCAATTTCTATACACCTCAGTGACCAACGCCTCAGCAGTGGAATCCTTATCGGGGACCACAGCATCAGTAGCAGCGTCAACCGCAGCAGCAGCATTTTAGGCTTGTTTAGAAGAATAGACCAGGGTTCCAGGTCGGTGGGTCGTCGTCTTTTAATTTGGGTACCAGGATTACTAGACCGAAGAAGGGGTGTTAGACTTGTGGGGAGCCACACTACCAGCGCAACTGCCCAGTGGAGAGGACTAGAGAATCTAGATCAATTGGACCCACAACCATGGGAGATTTGGGTAAGGCCCATCAAATTCATGCAGCGGTGAATAACCACCATGAAGAGCACCAGTCGACTGTGCTTGAGACGTCAGGTACCATCGTTGACCAAACCCTAAGTATTTTGATAGATCCCGGTGCTACCAAGAATTTCATTTCTGGTGTAGCACTAAAAAGGATTAAGGTAAATTCAGTCGAACAAGATGAGTTTAGCTTTGTAGAGATGGATTTGGGAGCCAAACATAAGGTTGGAGGAAAGGTTATAGGTTGTACCCTTAACTTATGAGAGTTTGTCTCCAAGGCCAACCTGTACGTCACGATCTTAGGATCTTATGACGTCATGATCGGTATGGACTGGTTGGAATCGCATGAGGCGATACTCAACTATAAGATGAAATGATTGAGCTTGGTCAATGATGAGGGATAGAGATGTGTGATTGTAGGTCAAACCCAGGGAGTTTCCCTAAGTTTTATCTCCTCCTTGTAGTTACGGAAGATCATGCGCAAGGGATGTAAGCTTTATGTGATCCTTGCATTAAACGAGAAGGGAGTAGTGGAAGGTATGGAACACCTTCTTGTGGTGAGAGATTTTGCGGATGTCTTCCCATAGGATTTACCTAAGATTCCGCTAGAGAGGGGATTGGATTTTACCATAGACCTGAAATCGGGGACTGAACCGATAGCAAGAACGCCTTATCAGATGTCGACTCTGGAGTTACAGGAAATGAGAGTGTAACTGAAGAAGTTGTTGGACTTGGGACTTATACGTCCAAGTGTGTCACCGTGGGGTGCACCTGTTATTTTCATACAAAATAAGGATGGGTCATGGAGACTCTGCATTGAATACCATCAATTTAACAAGGCAATGATCAAGAATCAGTATCTGTTGTCTAGGATTGATGATTTGTTCGATTAGATGAAGGGTGCAATGGTGTTTTCCAAGATCGATTTGAAATCAACGTATCACGAGTTATGGATCAAGGAGGATGGCATCCCTAAGACTGCCTTTAAGACAAGGTTTAGGCATTACAAGTTTATTGTTTTACCTTTTGGACTGACAAATGCCCCAAGGGTATTTATGAGTTTGATGAATAGGGTGTTCCACAATTACTTGGACAAGTTTGTCCAAGTATTCATTGATGATATTTTGATTTACTCTCGGACGATGGAGGAGAATGACGAGCACTTGCACTTGGTACTATAGTATCTGTGACAGCACAAATTGTATGGGAAGTTGTCCAAATGCCCATTTTATCAATCGAAGATTCACTACTTAGGGCATGTCATCTCCGACGAAGGTATCGTCATGGATCCAGCAAAGGTTGAGGCTATTATGGAATGGCCTGCACCTACGAATGTCCCAGAAGTGTGTAGCTTCATGGGTTTAGAAGGATACTATCAACGGTTTTTCGAAGGATTTTGGAAGATAGCAAATCCGATCACGAAATTGCAGAAGAAGAACAAGAAGTTTGTTTGGACCGAGAAATGCGTGGAGTCATTTTGGAGGCTCAAAGAGTAGTTGACAACAACACCAATACTAAGGTTCCCTGACATGGATGCGGACTTCTTGTTATGCACTGACGCATCCAAAGAAGGCTTAGGCAGAGTCTTGATGCAATACGGTCGAGTGATTGCTTACATCTCGAGGAAACTAAGAAGGCATGAGGAGAACTATTCAACGCACAATTTGGAGTTGTTAGCCATTGTATATTCCTTGAAGGTTTGGAGACACTACCTTGTTGGATGAAAATTTGAACTAAAAACGGATCATTGTGGACTATAGCACATCTTTACGCAAAGCAACCTGAACGCACGACAACAGAGTTGGTCAGAATTTCTTAGCGAGTATGATTTTGAGATTACTTACATAAAGGGAATAGTGAACAAAGTGGCAGATGCATTGAGTCAAAGACCTCGCATATTTTCAGTGTTTCCTCTTCAGACGAATCTATGTGAAAAGATTCTAACTTTACAACACGACGATGACTAGTTGTAATGTTCCTGACTTGCTAGTCTAGGAAATGTTGCTAATGTGTGTGTAGGATCAAAGGTTTACAGCATATAAATGATCATACAAATAAAAAACACAACAAAGGACTGCAAACTTTGTATTATGATACCTCTTTGGATTACAAAATGGTAGAATGCGGCTGAATAAACTAACAATACTCAACTAGATCAACAGACAAAGGATCTTAGCCGGAATATAGATAAGAAATTGCGGCTGAATGAAATAACAACACTCGGCTAGATCAAAAGAAAAAAGGATCTTAGTCAGAATACAAATAAGTAACTAAAATATAATACCCGGAATATGGGAGCACTATGGAATCAATGAAGAATGATGGAAGACTTGGATGATCTTCCTGGTGACTAGGGTGTGTCTTTCAACACCGAAATCAACCAATTGGTGTCTTCCTCCTGGAATACACTAAAATATCTCTCCTAAGATGCGCCTCTTCTCCTCAATGACAAGTCATAATCTGCATAATGATGAATTAGGTCGTTGACCCTTCCTTTATAGCTTCCCAAAACCCTAAATCATGTTGAAACTCTAATTCATTGTTGACTTCCAAAACCCTAAATCACTGTTGAAACCCTAATTCACTGTTGACTTCTATTTTTAGCTCATAATGACTTAAAAGCACTTTTAACCCTTTTTAGGTCAATGTCACTTTCTGAATATAACACCTGTGACTGGAGTGACCTCTAGTAACCCTATTTCCCCTCTTTGGCCCTGGCTATAGTCTAACGGGGAAGTTTAGGCCCTTAAGCCTCATCTCTGGAGATTTTATTTGGAAAGGGACATTACAGTCCTCCCTTCCCAAAATTGCTTGTCCTCAAGCAATACCAGTCCAGGGTGTTGCAACACCTGCTCACTCTCCCAAGTAGTGTCCTCTACTGGAAGCACTCTCCATCTGATCAAACACTCTTTGATGACCCTGCTCCTTAGTTTCTTCTCCCAGAACTCCAAAACCTGCTCTGGAACTAACTCCAACTAACCCTCCTCATCCAACGCGAGAATCTCCTCTGATGTGCTAATGAATTGTCCCACTACCTTTTTGAGGCAAGGCATGTGGAACATGTTATGAATCTTGCTCCCCTCTAGAAGATTTAGCTCATAAGCAACCTCTCTTACTCGGTGCATGATCCTGTAAGGACCATAAAATCTGGGCTTGAGATTCTTGGCCCCACTCTTCTTCAGAGATGACTGTCTGTAGGGTTGGGGTCTCAAGAAAACAAAATCTCCAACCTCAAAGTTGTGCTCTATCCTGTGCCTATCTGCACTTATCTTCTGTCAATTTTGCATTGTCTATAGGTTCTCTTTCAACAACTTGAGAATCTCCTGACTCTCTATGATCCAATCCTTGGCCTTGGGAGCTCTGCTCTCCCCAAAGACCAAGTCTACCAAAGTGGGAGCATCATATCCGTACAATGCTCAGAAGGGTGTCATACCAATGGACATGTGGAAGGTGGTGTTGTAGCAATGTTCTCCTATATGTAACCACTTTACCCATGTTCTTTGTTGTCCTCCTACATAGTTCCTCAAATACCCTTCAACCCACTTGTTGAAAATCTCGGTCTACCCATCTGTCTGAGGGTGATAGTTGGTGCTAAGTGTCAACTCTATCCCCACCAACCGAAACAACTCTCTCCAAAATGTCCTTATGAACCGACTGTCCCTGTCACTGACGATGTTCTTCGGCAACCCATGAAGTCTGAAGAATTCCCTGAAGAAATGCTCGACTACCTGAACTGTGTTGTACTCTTTCAGTATGGTGTAGAAGTAAGAAAACTTGGTCAATCTGTCGACCACTACATAGATACAATCCTTACCCTTGACCTTGGGTATACCTGTGATGAAGTCCATAGATATACTCTCCCATTTCTGCTCTGGAATGGGGAGTGGATGAAGTAGCCCTGTTGAAAGAGCATGCTCTGATTTGTTCTGCTAGGAAGTCACACACTTATTGACATGTCTCATAATGTCTTGTTTGAGGCCCTTCCATGAGAACCTTTCTCTGATCTGTCTGTAGGTTTTGAAAAACCCCTGATGGCCTGCTAGAGGTGAATCATGAACTACGATGAGGATCTTCTTCTTAAGCCCTGAATCTGGCATGAAGTAGACTCTATCCTTGTAAAATATGACATCATCAATGATCCTATACTTTTCATCCTGTATTTTCCCATCCATCACCTCACAAGCGAACGTGTTCTTGGAATATTCCACTAACAAGTGGGATTTCCAATCTGCTGAAATCTCCATCAAAGAACATGTCACAGGTCTCCTCGATAGTGCATCGGCCACAATGTTCTTCTTCCCCTTGACATACTCTATGTCAAATTCGAATGCCTGTACCTTCATCACCCATTTCTGTTGGCGCTCACTGAGGTCCTTCTACTCAAGGAAATACTTCAAACTGTTGTGATTAGTCTTCACCATGAATTTGTTGCCCACCAAATATTGTCTGAACTTGATCAAGGCATGCATGATTGCCAACATTTCCTTGTCATAAATGGAGTACAACCTCTCAGGTTGACTAAGCTTTCGTCTCTTGAATACAATGGGGTGTCCTCCTTGCATCAAAACTGCACCGATCCCTTCACCAGATGCGCCACGCTCTAGTACAAATGGCAAGGTGAATTCTGGTAGTGCCATCACTGGACAAGTGCGCATGACTTCCTTCATGTGATCAAAGGCTTCTTGTGATTTCTAGGTCCATATGAAGGCCCCATGCTTGGTAATATCTGTCAGTGGTGCTCCAAGCTAAGAAAAACCCTGAACAAAACGCTTGTAATAGTTGCACAGCCCGAAGAAGCTCCTCAATTATGTCATGTTCTTAGGCGTCGGCCAATCCAGAATGGCCCTGATCTTCTCTTGGTGCACCTGCACCCCCTATGCACGGATGATGTGGCCTAAGTAAATAATCTTTGTCATACCGAACTCGCACTTGGACTCTTTGGAATATAATGATTGTGCCTCCATGATGCTCAATACCTCATCCAAGTGCCTCATATGCTCTTGCCATGACCAGCTATAGATCAAGATGTCGTCGAAGAAAACCAAGACTAATTTCCTTAACTGATCCCTGAATATATGGTTCATGCAAGACTGGAATGTAGTGGGTGCATTGGTTAGCCCAAATGGCATAACCAGGAACTCAAAGTGTCCAAAATGACATCAAAATGCCATCTTCTCTATGTCCTGCTCTCGGATGTTGATCTGATGATATCCAGAGTGTAGATCAATTTTTGAGAAGAAAACTGCCCCATGCAGTTCATCCATCAACTCGTCAATGTGTGGGATAGGGTATTGGTTCTTTATGGTTTTCTTGTTTAAGGCTCGGTAATCAATGCACATCCTCATGGTGTCATCCTTCTTCAGAACTAAGATAACTAAAGAAGCAAATGGGTTGTTGCTTGGTCTGATGTGTCCCATCACCAACAATTCCTTGATTGCCTTCTCTATCTCATCCTTGAACCTCCTAGGATGATGATAGGGGGGGGTGATCATAGGTTTGTCCCCCTCCTCCAACTCAATGGTGTGCTCAAACCCCCTGTCAAGTGGTCTCCCTGGTGGAATTGCCTCAAAGATCTGTTGATGTCGTCCCAGTAAATTCTTGATCTCTGTATGGTATTGTTGTCGACCTTCTGAATCCTTCTGAGTAGTGATCAAGCATTATGTGGCATATGATACCTCCCCATGTCTAAACATCCTCTCCATCCTCTTGGCTGAAACTGTCTTGGGTGCTCCTATCGACATACCTCTTAGAACAACCTTCTTCCCATCCTGATCTTTGAATCCCATTTCCAAGGTTTGGTAGTTGGTAGTGATTTTTCCCAAGTTAATCATCCACTGAACTCCTAACACCACATCTGTGTCTGATAGGTCAACCACATAAAATGTGCCTCTCACTGTGTATTTTCCTAACTTCATCTCTAAGTTTGGAACTCTGTCTAGACACTCCACTGTGTGGCCATCTGCTACTGCAACATCAAACCCCTCAAACTCCTATGTCTGAAGTGCCTGTCTCGATACTAGTGAAGCGTCGATAAATTTGTGGGTGGCCCCACCATCTATCAGGGTGATTGCTCGTTGCCCCTGAATAATCCCTCTGATACAGAGGGTATCATATCTGAGAACACCAGAAAGGGTCGCTATAACACCTCCCTTTGTTGGTTTCCTCCTATTAGCCTATTATGGCGATTGTGGGACTACTGGAGGATGGGCTCCTATTAGTGACAGTGGTCTACGAGGAGGTTTCTCCTCTGCTTGTGCTGACTACTCCTCTGAACTAATGGATCCACTATCCTACTCCTCCTCCTCACTGTCCACATTGTCTGCTACTACCTCAATATAATGAATCTCTCCCTTGCCCATGCACCTGTGGCCTGGGACCCAAGGATCTCTGTAGCTTAAGCAAAGCTTCTTCCTCATAAGCTCTCGCCTAGTCTCATCATCCAACTTCTCCTTACCCTTCCATTATCTCTAGAATGGCTTCCTGTATTGATCCCTCTGGGGCACAAATGGTTTGGAGAAAGTTTTAGTCTTTGGCACTGAGTCTGCCATATCTTGAGTGTGAAGGATGGCATCTATCATCTCGCCAAATAAGGAAATGGGTCAAAAGGATTTGCCTGGATCTGCTCTGATACTCTGCATGCAACACCAAATGTCTGTCCAAAAGAGTTGCACCCTAAATGGCTGAATGAGTCGATCTACAAGATTCCACCGTCAGAATCTGACGATATATGTCTCAATAGAAGTGCCCTGGCTGGATCTCAAATGGGTTGAAAGGAAACTGCAATCTGGATACGAATCTCGTGCAGCTCTCCAAACCCTCAAACTGACTTGCACCCTCACTGGGTGAGTTGCGCACTTTGTAATGGATACTCCTGAAAAGTATGGTGAAATACCTGGATGGTATCTCCAATGGGCTAGGGTGTGTCTCTCAACACCAAAACCGATACCACTGTAATGTCCCTGACTTGGCTAGTCTAGGAAACACTACTAATGTGTGTGTAGGATCAAAGGTTTACAGCATATAAATGATCATAAAAATAATAAACGTGACAAAGGACTGCAAAGTTTGTATTATGATATCTCTGTGGATTAAAAAATGATTGAATGCGGCTGAATAAACTGACAATACTCGACTAGATCAACAAACAAAGGATCTTAGTCAGAATACAGATAAGCAATTATTGTTGAATAAAATAACAACACTCAGCTAGATCAAAAGACAAAAGGATCTTAGCCGGAATACAAATAAGTAAATAAAAGATAATACCCGGAATATGGGAGCACTATGGAATCAATGAAGAATGATGGAAGACCTAGATGATCTTCCCGGTGACTAGGGTGTGTCTTTCAACACCGAAATCAGCCAACTGGTGTCTTCCTCCTGGAATACACTGAACTATCTCTCCTGAGATGCGCCTCTTTTCCTCAATGACAAGTCATAATCTGCATAATGATGAATTAGGTCACTGGCCCTTCCTTTATAGCTTTCCAAAACCCTAAATCATGTTGAAACCCTAATTCACAGTTGACTTCCAAAACCCTAAATCACTATTGAAACCCTAATTCACTGTTGACTTCTATTTTTAGCTCATAATGACTTAAAAGTTCTTTTAACCCTTTTTAGGTCAATGTCACTTTCTGAATATAACACCTGTGACTGGAGTGACCTCTAGTAACCCTATTTCCCCTCTTTGGCCCTGGATATATTCTAACGGGGTAGTTTAGACCATTAAGCCTCCTCTCTTGAGCTCCTATTTGGAAAGAGACATTACACTGGTACAAAGAGGTCAAGGATTTTATCAGAGAAAACACAATGATGGTACCAAGATTTGAAGGATTTACGTTTGATGATGATGGATTATTGAGTTTTAAAAATTGGATTTATGTACCATCGAATGACGAGTTTAGGAGTTTGATCCTAAACAAGGCTCACAAAGTAGTGTACATGGCTCACCTAGGAGTCACGAAGATGAGGGCGGACCTTAAACCCTTATTCTTCTGGAAAGGAATGAAGGTAGACATAGTCAACTATGTGGCCAAATTTCTAGAATGTCGGTAGGTAAAGGCTGAACATAGACATCCAGCAAGATTACTACAGCCACACTCTATTCCGAAATCGAAATGGGAGGTTATTTCGATGGATTTCATTATTGGATTGCCACAGATGGCGAGGAGACACAACTCGATTTTAATGGTAGTTTACACTCTGACGAAGAGTGCTCGTTGTATTCCTGTGTGTACAACATATCAGGCACCAAACATAGCTATAGTTTTCATCAATGAGATTGTGAGGTTGCATGGCGTGCCTAA
This sequence comes from Picea mariana, assembly GCA_032191745.1. Lineage (NCBI taxonomy): Eukaryota > Viridiplantae > Streptophyta > Pinopsida > Pinales > Pinaceae > Picea > Picea mariana. Next base: position 17,615 of record JASDQU010885084.1, read on the forward strand.
GAGGATTATATCTGATTGAGGATCGATGTTTACTGGACGATTTTGGACTAGTTTCCAAGAGGCCTTGGGAACCCAACTTAACTTTAGTACTGTGTATCACCCAGAGACTGATGGACAGACCGAACAAACAAACCAAATCTTGGAAAACATGTTGCACATGTACATGATGGACCAACAAAAGCATTGGGAAGAATTCTTGCCACTAGTAGAATTTGCTTATAACAATAGTTACCAAAGCACCATTAAGATGGTGCCTTTCGAGTTTCTTTATGGGCAACCATGTTGAACTCCTTTGAGTTGGGATCGGCTTGAGGATAGGGTCTTGGTGGTAACAGAAGTGATCCAAGAAATGGAAGATAAAGTGCAAACAATAAGACAGAGGATCAAAGAAGCGCAGGATCAACAGAAGAGTTATGCAGATGTGCGTTGTATAGACCGTAGTTATGAAGTTTGTGATTGAGTCTTCTTGCTGGTAAAACCGCATAAGAGTTCTATCAAGTTTGGAAAGGCAGCTAAACTCTCTCCTAGGTTCATGGGACATTTCGAGATTGTGGAGAGGAAGGGGTCCGTGGCCTATCGCTAGCCTTGCCTAATTCTTTGAGGCGTATGCACTATATTTTTCATGTATCTGTTTTGAGACATTATATTAGTGATCCTACACATGTTATTGACATGAGTTCCTTGCAGGTATCGAACGAGGGGGATCTCACGGTTGAGCCGATTTGCATCCCGAATCATTGTAAGTTTTAAACCTGTGAAGTAAAGAAATGCATATAGATTATTAAGCAAGACATAAATTAATCATTGGCTCATACACATAGTACACAGAGATTTTATACCGGAAACCCTCAACCGAGAAAACCTTTCTTATATTCATTATGTCGAATTTCACCATTCACCATACAATATATACAATGTTTTTAGGTATTCCGTAGATACCAAAACCCTAATCCCTTAATCCGGGATTAATTTACAAAACCGCTAAAAATAGCAAAAACTGCCCAAAAAAAAAACTTTGGGGCGTTGTCTCGAAACCCATCGGCCCCGAGCTACCGCTCGTTGCCAAACGTTGCACGTAACTAGGGGGGCATACCTGGGACCCCCCTAGGAAATCACCCGGCTCACACGGCAGAGCACTAGTGCGAGGGACTGTCATACGCAGTTGTCATATCTGACACGCCCACACACACACATGCAAAGAATATAACACATACCCAACATTCTCCCACTTGTTGTTTTCTTTGCATCCAAGGGTCCAGGGGATTATATAGTCAACAATATAGGGTAGCAATGCCCATTGTTACTCTACACCAGGAGAACTTTTCTGTGCTCAGAGACTTTGTCAATGAATCTGCAACATTCTTCAAAGTGTCAACCTTTTCCAGCAACACCTTCTTTTCCTCAACCATGTCTCTCACAAAGTGATACTGAACATCAATATGCTTTGTCTCTGAATGATAAGTTGGGTTCTTTGACAGGAATATTGCACTCTGACTATCACAATCTAATCTCACTGCTTGTTGTACCAACCCAATACCTGAACACAATCTTTGTAACCATACTGCTTCCTTGCTTGCATGAGTGGTTGCCATGTATTCAGCTTCTATAGTTGAGAGTGCCACTACAGCCTGTCTTTTTCTCATCCAACTGATTGCTCCTCCAAATATGTTAAACACATACTTAGTTGTAGATATTTTGCGATCCAGATCTCCAGCCCTGTCTGCATCAACAAAGCCATGTATGTCCACCACTCTGTCTAATCTCGGTCTTCCTTGGTAGCACAATCCATAATTGGTGGTGCCATGAAGATACCTGAAGACCCTCTTTACTATTGTCCAATGCTCCTTCCCTGGTTTTGACATATACCTGCTCAAAATTCCCACTGCATGTGCAATGTCCAGTCTAGTACAAACCATTGCATACATCAAACTACCAACTGCACTGGCATATGGAACATGGGACATGTCCTCTTCTTCTTCCTGTGTCTTGGGACACTAATTTGTAGACAACTTTACACCTATAGGAATATGAACCTTGACCGGTTTACTTCCATGCATATTAAACCTCTGTAATATCGTCTAAACACATTTTCTTTGATTCAACCAGAGTTTCTTGTTTGCACGATTTCTTTTAATCTCCATTCCCATAATGAAGTTAGTAGCACCGAGATCCTTCATGTCAAATTTGGAGGATAGTTGTGATTTCACCTCCTTGATAACATCCATGTTATTTCCTACCAACAACATGTCATCAACATACAACACTACATAAATAAAGTGATTACCAACCTTCTTGGAATATACACAGTGATCATCCCTGCTTCTTACAAATCCCAATCCAAGGATGTATGTGTCAAACTTTTGGTACCACATCCTAGGTGATTGATCCAGACCATATAGTGACTTCTTTAGCTTACATACCAGCTCTTTCTTTCCCTTCACTACAAAGCCTTCTGGCTGATTCATGTAGATTTCTTCTTCCAGATCCCCATGTAGGAATTTTGTCTTCACATCCATCTATTCCACTTCAAGATCAAAAGCAGTAGCAATAGATAAAAGAAATCTAATAGAAGTTAACTTAGCAACAAGAGAGAAAATCTCACCAAAGTCAATTCCCCTGACCTGGGAATAACCTTTTTCTACTAACCGAGCTTTGTATTTCTCCACTTTACCTTGTGCATTAAACTTCTTCTTGAACAACCATTTGCTACCAACCGATTTTCTTCTAGTTGGAAGCTCAACTATATCCCATGCCTCATTCTTATCAAAGGCATCCATTTCTTCAACCATGGCCTTCTTCCAGAGTTTACTATCCTCTGAATTCATTGCTTCCCTGACAGTTCTGGGATCATCATCAGTAATAGATAAAGCAAAATTGGAACGAAAATCAAGTGGACTATACCTTTATGGTTTCCTTCTATCTCTCACTAATCTCCTCAATACTGGGGTATGGGGTTCTTCTTCTTCTTCTTCTTTTTCTTCCTCTTCTTCAGATGATTTAGATTTTGCATCATCCAACTCAAGATCTATTTTCTCAGGTTTGTCTTGCGTAGGTGAGAATTCATGTTTGGACACATCTTTTACCTCTCTGAAAACAACATCTCAATTGTAAGCAGTTTTCTTGGTTTCTGGGTTCCAAGGCTTATAACCTTTCACACCATCTTTATAACCAATAAAGATACACTTTTCAGCTTTATTATCCAGCTTGCTCCTATTTTCCTTTGGAACATATACATAAGCATCACAACCAAACACTCTAAGATGTTGAAGAGAGGGTTTCTTTCCAGACCATACCTCGTGTGGAGTTTTACCATCCAATGTTGATGAAGGTGATCGATTGACCAGGTAACATGTTGTACCCACTGCCTCTGCCCAAAATTCTTGTCCTAACCTGGCACCGCTGAGCATGCTCCTTGCTTTTTCCATCAATGTCATGTTCATCCTGTCTGCAACTCCATTATGTTGAGGAGTGTATGGAGTAATCTTTTTCCTTTCTATACCACACTTCTTACAGAATTCTTCAAATTCATTTCCGCAGAATTATCCACCATTATCTGTTCTCAATACCTTCATTTTCTTCTCTGTATAATTTTCTACCAGAGCCTTAAACTCTTTAAATTTATCAAATACCTCAGATTTCTTTCTAAGAAAATAAATCCATGTGTTCCTTGAAAAATCATCTATGAATGAAACATAATACACAGATTTACCTAGGGATGGAACAGGAACAAGTCCAAACACATCACTGTGTATCAACTCTAAGATCCTCTTTGCTCTTGTAGCATCAGATGAGAATCTTACTCGATTTTGTTTACCATATATGCAATTTTCATAGAAATCAAAATCCAGAGTGCAATTAAACATACCTTTAACCATACCTTTACCATGTAGTGTTCGAAGGCCCTTTTCTCCAATATGCCCCAGTCTTTGATGCCACAGCATGGTCTTCTTTTCTGGGATAGTATTGGTCTTGTCTCCTTCATTTCTCTGCTTAGGGACAATAGAACTATTACACCCATTAGTATAAGTGCTTCCCAACAACTTTTATAGAGTTACACAATGAACTCCCCTCATCAACATCATTGCTCCTCGTACCATCTTGCAAGTGTTCTTTTCAAATACAGTTTTCACTCCTACATCACCCAACTTGCTTACAGATATTAGGCTCCTGGCTAGTTTTGGAATGTGTAGAACCCCAGGGAGAGTTCTAATCCTTCCATCATTTAGCACCAACTTAACCCTTCTACGTCCTAAGATTTTTGTTGTTGATTCATCTCCTAGGACTACATCACCACCATCATATTTTTCATATTCAGAGAACCACTCCCTGTGAGGAGTCATATGGTATGACACACCTGAGTCGATCAACCATACATCACAGTCTGCATGTGTACTTGTAGATGCTAGTTAAATATCACCTCCTTCTTCAGTGGAGGTTTTCGCCTCTGTGGAAGAGGTACTATTAGATCCATTTGGTTTTTCAACCTTCTTAGACTTGTAATCTTTCTTATAATGCCATGTTTTACTACACTTCCAACATTTCCTCAAATATTTTCCTGGAGACTTAGATCTCCCTATAGATTTAGATCTCCACCCCGAAGGCTTACCAGGGTTCCTATCTTGGGTACGTGCTCTTACAAATAAAGCATCTGTGATGTGACCATCCATGATTTTTCGCCTCATCTCTTCAGATAACAAGGATGCAACTACATCCTCATACTTCAATGTAGATTGAGTGGTACTACCTATTGCTACAATGAGATTATCCCAAGAGTATGGAAAAGAACATAACAAAGTAATACACTTATCTTCTTCTGCAATCGTAATATTAACAGATCCAAGTTGACTTACCAAAGTATTAAAGGCATTTAGATGTTCTGTCACAGAATCTCCATCTTCCATCCTAAGATGTTACAACTTCTTTTGAAGAAACAACTTGTTTACCAGGGACTTTGATTGATACAAATTCCCTAACTTATCACATAGTTCCTTGGTTGTAGATTCTCCTAAGACATTCAACAACACCAAATCTGCCAGGCAAAGTCGAATAGTACTCCTTGCTCTTCTATCTAACTTCTCCCAATCTTCCTTCGACATACCAGTAGTTGGTGTACTAGTAGTTTGTGTACTAGTAGGTTGTGTACCAGTAGCCTGTTTGCTAGTAGACAGTGTACCAGTAGGCTATGTACCAGGATCCACAGCGATCCATTGGTCTTTGTCTACATGAAGGTCCTCCATATTGAGCTTCCATAGCTCAAAGTTTTTACCGTTGAACTTCTCTATCTCGATTCTAGATGAGCTCGCCATTCCTCTTTCTATACTCAAATCTCCACTACAAAAGCTCCCACTAAACCCATGTTTATCACAGACCCAAGATAAACTTGATTTATCAAGATCGAGCCAAACCCTCAACAACAAAGGTGTCCCTCTGAAGCCGAAAACGAGCTATGATACCACATGTAAGTTTTAAACCTGCGAAGTAAANACAGTGTACCAGTAGGCTGTGTACCAGGATCCACAGCGATCCATTGGTCTTTGTCTACATGAAGGTCCTCCATATTGAGCTTCCATAGCTCAAAGTTTTTACCGTTGAACTTCTCTATCTCGATTCTAGATGAGCTCGCCATTCCTCTTTCTATACTCAAAGCTCCACTACAAAAGCTCCCACTAAACCCATGTTTATCACAGACCCAAGATAAACTTGATTTATCAAGATCGAGCCAAACCCTCAACAACAAAGGTGTCCCTCTGAAGCCGAAAACGAGCTATGATACCACATGTAAGTTTTAAACCTGCGAAGTAAAGCAATGCATATTGATTCTTAAGCAAGATAGAAATTAATCAATGGCTCATACACAGAGTACACAGAGATTTTATACCGGAAACCCTCAACTGGGAAAACCTTTCTTATATTCATTATGTCGAATTTCACCATTCACCATACAATATATACAATGTTTTTAGGTATTCCATAGATACCAAAACCCTAATCCCTTAATCCGAGATTAATTTACAAAACCGCTAAAAATATAAAAAAAACCGCCCAAAAAAAAAAAAATTGAGGCGCTGCCTCGAACGTTGCGCATAACCAAGGGGGGGCATACCTGCCCCCCCTGGGACTCCCCTAGGAAAACGCTCGGTGCACACGACAGAGAACTAGTGAGAGGGATCATCAAACGCAGTTGTCATATCTGACGCACCCACACACATACATGAAAAGAATATAACACATACCCAACAATCATCGCATTCGACAACTACGGTGTTGAATAGTCGATCAGGTCAAGGTCCAATGGGACAACTATAGTCCTCAATCGGCGACCTGGGAGAACGCATATGATATGCGCCAGTAGTTTCCATTTCAATTTGATAGATAGACTTATGACACTGTGATACACATTATTTTGGCACTTATATGTTGTGAAACTTCGGGATGAATTTTAGACCCAGAGGGGGAGTATGTAACATCATGCTCTTACGTGCACTGAGCGAACTTACTCTTTGAGGACACTTGCTTGCAGGTGATCCGGATTGTTATACTATTGGGTGTTTGATTATGATTATGAGGCATTATGGATGTGATGACATGTTATTTTGGTGTATTGACATAGACAGGTGTTATTGACTCAGTTCTCCTGAGTGTGGAGGCTTTTGGACCTCGAGGATGTAGAGGCATCGATGAAACCCTTAGACTCTGGATCGAGTCAGGGAGTGGACTATTGGGGTTTGATTGTTGTATATATGATATATGTGCATCTGATTATATGTTATGATGATGGATTTTATTTCTGACATGATTCGTTGATGATGCAGGCTGACGATAGCTTGTCGACCAGACTCACATGTGGAGTTGACGGGTCACGCACGATAACCAGAGATTTTGAGGGAGAGGTGTGGACAGTAGCCCTCCCATAGCCTACTAGCACTCCCATCGTGGCTCAAACTATAGCTTAATGATTACCTAACTCGAGAAGACCCACGATGTCGTAAGGGCAGACTGCGACAGTCTCTCACGATGATTATAAGGGGCATGCAATAAGGAAGGGGCCTTATTCCTTAGAGGCCCTTAGTCTCCTACAAGATCACCTAACGAAGTATTGACTCCAGGGGTTTTTTATTTCTAACAAGTAATTCAAGAGGTGATTGGCACCCTTGGAGCATGTAGTGTATCCTAAAGGGCACGTCGTGCAAGAAAACCTGAATGAGGTGAGTGGCACCCTTGGAGCACCTAGTGCGTCCTGAACAGCATGTCGCACAAGGGAAACAGAATGAGGCAAGTGGCATCCTTGGAGCACCTAGTGCGTCCTAAAGGGCACGTCACGTTGTTAACTAATAAGTGAATAAACCTAGATGGACTTAGAATGAATAATGTGATAAGAATTATTTAAAAACAATTTTCCCTAATAAAATGTTGCCCAGCCTAGGAAAACAAAATCTAGGTCTAAGTGATACTTGTGGTAAAAAATAAAAATAAAAATAAATAAATACTAATAATCATCATTAAACATGTGACAAGAAGGGGGTAAGCCATTCTATTAATTTATAAAAAAACAAATTACTTTGGGCGATTACATTTTTAACAAAAAAGGAAATAGTTGTTTTGTTACTTATGCTAATTGAAAATTTATTAATTAAAAAGAAAATGGGGAAAAAGGTAATTTCCTACACTTGCTAATTTGAGTTTTAGATAAAAAGGCAAAGAGGGAAATTTAAAAGAATTAGAAAACTAAAGGAAAAGGGGGGAAACATAAAGAAAAAGGGAAACGTAAGGAAAAAGCAGAATGACTAACTTAGCAAGGAATCTTGCCTTTAAGAACTTTCTAAATTCAACTCAACTAGTAAATTAGTAAGGGGTAAATCATTAAAATGTGTAAGGGAATATCGGGACACCTAGGAGCGATTCTAGGAATGCTTTTAGGTGGGTGAGGGAAATAGGAGTAATTAAATAATTAATGAAATGAATTTCTAGTGCAACGAAGAGGATGGGTGACACATGTACGAGGAGGATTTTTATGAATTCGATTATTGAACAATAAATTAAATGGGAAATTGGGAAAATATGACTTAGAAACTCTATATAAAGGAGGGAGGAGGAAGAGGATGGATATCTTCTTTCATGCATTATGTTACGCTGCAGAATTTTAGATTTGACTGACTTATCTTGTGGGAGTTGGGATACCCATCTCGGTGAGGAGTGGTAGCTTGGCCTTGCAAGGCGATTTGGGAGCTAGTTGTTCTCAAGTTTAGTGTGTGTGGCCCCTTTGCGGCTCAGGGGGCTAAGGGGGAAGAAGAGTACCCCTAGCATTGGTTGGGAGGTATCGGTGAAGTCTCATTGATCGACAAGCGAGAGTTGCACAGAGCGCGTGGGACAACGACTCGTATTTGTCATCTTGGGCTATGGTATGCATGATTTTATTCTGCATGGTAGATTACTGTTGACCTTATGATTTCATTTATGTACTTTTAATTGTGTAAAGAAAGTGTTTGACTTAGCATTTTAATTGAGAACTTAAATTCCCCATAGCCTTAAGCTCGCTGCTTGATTTGATTCCCTTGGCATTCGATCCCTGAATGTTGTTACTGTCCTATTGGTTTTATTGATTTTTTGTGAAGAGTTACTCTTTTTACTTCATCCTCATCCCTAGATCATCAGTCCACGCTTGAGCAATCAGCCAGGAGTCAGATCGACGGTCTTTACTTCGATGTTAATAGACCTATAGATCCTAATGCCCTGCTTTTATGTGCGTGGATGATGAGCGAAGGATAGGTTGCCCAGTTGTCTACCCCTATTGATTATTCCTGGTTGAGTGATTGACTTGCGCCTTGCTGCGATTGATTACCTTTGTGATTATTTTTCCTTTCCCGCAGCGAACCGTTTATTATCCTCTATGTTTGATCCCTGCGTTTGATGCATTTCCTGGTGAAGTAACTCTGCATTTTATTACCCTTCATGGAAAGGATTTAAGTCTTTGTTTTTAATGCTTTTCCTGGCAAATTTGTTGTGTGTTTTTCTTTTTACATCTGGTCTAACAATTAACTCTGTGATTGTCACCCTTGATGGCAAATTGAATCTGCATTTTTTTTTATACACATGGTCTGCGATTTCCCCTCTGTTATTTATTACATCAAAGACGAATTTTACTCGGCCTTGGGCCACACTAGACTGTGTTTTATATCCTTTCTCTGTGCATTACTTTAAGTCACATTAAACCTCTGATCGTGTTATTTTATTTATTAGTGTGAATTGGCCATTGAGCTTGTTTGATGAATCGACCACGCATTTTGTTCAATATGTGAAGCATTCCAAGCTTCTGACTATTGGTATATTTATCTCCTCGCATGTCCCATTGTCTTCAGCACCTTCCCTAGTATTTACCAGCCCAAGCGAAGTGTTGAGTGGATTGTCAAGCCATGTGGGTGTTTTTAATTTTAATGAATTTTAGTGAATTTTTATAACCGATGGCAGCGATTCCATAGTCTCGGTTTAAAAATGAATTTCCAGTGAACCCTTAGCATTTCTACACATATTGATTACATCTTTACACAGCCCACCATGACATTTCACACCACCCAAATCTGTGTTCCCTTACGCTTTTGTTCCTTGGCCAATCGTGATGTTTTACACGTGCATTCATGGGCGATTACCCAACTTCCATCCCTTTGATTTTCATGGATTTAACAGCGATCTCCCTGGCATCTATTTATGTCACCTTGGCACACATTATTACATAATTTTTTCAATTTGTTTTATTGACAACAACTTTTACACTACGTTTACCTTCAATGCATTTTACTTATGCCTGGGGACTGAGTCATACTGATGAAATGGCTGAGTTTTGCTTGAATCTGTTAATAGACTAAATCGACTCAAGTTTTCCAATGCTTGATTGAGATTTATTATTGTTTTACATATGCCTAGCATCTTCACAGCCTTCCTTGCAATTTCTATAGACACGGTTACATAATTAATTACAGCATATGCATGACTTTTGCTGACAACTGTTCCAGAAATTTGAATAGTCAGCGATATTATATTTTATAGCATTTTTATTAGATACAGTTAGCGTTGATGGCATTTTTATATCAGAAATTTGTGGATAGAACTTTATATAGATAAGTGACATGAGTTATAGCCCGAGCGAATACTAAACCGACAGCCAGTTCATAGGTAATTAACGTATATGCTTGGGACAACAATGTATGTATAGAAAAATAATTATTGTATTATATAGTGAATGTATGACACCTTGGTTGTAATGTTTTACATCTGTTTTTTATAGTGGTTGAATTTACCTATGCCAGTGGTTCCGTCTGAAGGGACATGTCTGGGACTCTCTTTTTCATTTATATATCTGCACTTTCTTTTATTGTATCCTAGGCTATCGGTGAATATCGTTAATGTTGTGACAGTTTTAAATATGTTGTCAGTAAATGTCAGTACTCGAAGATTTAATGTTTATTGACAACCTTGTTTGTATGACAGTGTTTGACTGTTACGATAGCTATATTGACAGCATTTTTATCATGAGTATAGATGTAATAATAAGGCATCACGATAGTCATGTTGACAGCATTTGTATTTGACTGCTATGAAAGTTATGTTGACAGTATTTTTATTGACAGCAATAGCTTAAACTGATGGCCAATGATTTATTTTGTTTCTAGAGAAGAACAACTTCACGTAAACCTTCTTCGGGAACTTTTAAGTCAACTTTTTTACTTACACTTAAACACCTTAACTTTTTACCTTCAAGTAAATTGAGCCTTGAAGAAAATGGAAGTAGTTTGTTATAGAATTTAATAATTTCCATTAGTGTTAAATGATGTATAAGTTTAAGATTTATTGACTTTTGGATTATCATTGTTAGACAAAAGTTATGATATTGAATTAATAGGATTTGATTGTTAGACATAATGTCTATTGGTGTATTAGTTTAAAATCTTGCGCAATATTAATGGCCAAGGAATTAGTGGCTTTAGCTAAACAGTTAATAGTTTAACAGTAATTGGCTACTATGCGCCTTGTGCCTTAGGTCGAACTAAAGGGTCGTTGGACTCAGTCGTTTCACCACTTGGGTTGCCTTGTAGGAATCAAGAACTCTCGATCAGTTGCGTAGGTTAATTTTGAGCAGTGCCACATTGTGTCTTGTCGACTTGTTGCTTGGGTGTGTGGGCATCATCTTCTTGTCAGTTAATTCGGTCTCCTAGCGCATTGTATTTTCTTGAGTCCTTGGTCCCGTTAGGTTATGTTGCACCAAGGTTATTGTCACGTATATCACCTGGGGATAGCATGATTCCAGTTGAGGGAATCATGGCGCGCCTTATTGGATAGCGGTGAATGATAACTTGGTCGGAGTCAAGCGTCCCGTTGTGGGTGTTGTTGATCGTTGTAAGTTGTTGTTAGCGCATGGGTCATAAGCCTTCATGTGTTTGGTTTTCGTACCCGTGAGGTTCTAGTTATTGGTCGTCAAGACTGTTGTGTTGGGAATGTGGATGTTGTCCCTTAGCCTGTAGGAGTCCTCGTGTTTGTGTCAGGCGGGTAGTCGTTTCTGTCTGTCCTTGATTTTTGCATGCTTCGCCCAGTTGCTCGATGTGCTAATGTTAAGTCATTGTTATCTATTGCATGATCTGCTTGCATGGTGTTCGTTGTCAATTTTGTGGTCCAATTGTTTTCGTTGTTACCTTCCTGCCTAAAAACAAAAAAAATTGCACTTTCGCTTCGCTTGTAGTCGTAACAATGGGGGCATTACAACAATGGCTCCAAGCTAGAGACTCAGATAGCCACGTAATTTGCATGATGAAGGAGTCAATTATGGCGTTTTTCTTGCGAAAAACAAAGGATAATTAGAACTTGTGTGAAGTAAATTTTGTGGTTGTCTATCACCTTTCTAATTCTTTCTATTAATCATTCCCCATATTATCTGACTAACACGGGTTTGGAAAGCACATGTTAGCAAATATTCACCTGGCCTTAAAGCAATATGTCCTCAGTAACGTACTATTCATAACTTTCATGTTTATCAAAATGCATTTAAAGAAACAAACATATAGTTGATAGAAAAATAAAATAACATTCTTATGTGGATAGCCTATATAGGATGTATTCCAGTAACAATCTTTCTTCAGCAACAATTTAGAGAAGGTTCATGGACAAATTTCCTTTCTAAACTTAAACTATATGACATGGACATTAACTTCATGGAAGTTGCCAGATGAAAAGTATTGTACAAATTGATGACTGGTATTGAAGTTGTAGACATCGCCCATGCAGATGATGCACTAACTCAAGATGTAACCATCTGTTAGAAAACTTGTCGTCAAAAGCCTCTTTACCTAGCCATTTACAAGCAAACATGACAAGCTAGTATATTTGTAGATATTAGATTACACAAGAAGCCATGGGTAGTACATACAAGATTGGAAATGAAGGCACTCTCACACAGGCAACACAAGAACTACATAGTGTTTCACACTATCGAAGCGTCAAGCAATATGATCTAGCCAGATCACACACGTAAGACATGACTAGATAGTTATCACCCAAAACTGGGAAAAGGCCACCAAGAGTACGATGAATCCTTGGCACTTCATATAGCATTAAAGGAACCTAGATCTGAATTGAAATGTATTAGTATAGGAACATCGATGCACGGAGCCAGCTCAAAAACAAGAACATCATCGCAACAATTTTTGGTTGTCTTTTGAACTATCTATACCACTTTACAAGGTCATAGTATTCGCAGCCAATTTTCATTTATCCAAAAATAGAGCTCCCACTAGTTTTCAATTGAGCAGTTCTACCATCCACCCAACCATCAGGTCTATTTACTCTAGGAATCATAATTCAACCGCAAATTCCCTGCATCCATGGCTTCTCCTAGAAAACATGAGATTTACTACATCAAACAGCTCATGCAGACCACTTATAGTTCCATGGTGTCATTCTCATGTCGGTTGGCATTAAGAAGGAACTCAAGATCAATGATTTGAGAAAGATCAAGATCCATGTACATCTGTCAGAATTATTGAAAAATGAGCCTTTCAAACAATCCATTGTGAAGGTTCTACAGCCACCTACTTCTATTGTAACTTCTGATGTAATTATCCTATAGGATGAAAACCCATCCATTACTGTGGGCCCATACATTGAGGATGGCTCTGATGCTTCTCCACCTTTCCACATATCTCTAAATTTCCATGACAAGATCCTAAATAATTGTCTTATGGACTCGGGTTCCTCACACAATGCCATGCCTAAAGTTGCTATGGAGGAACTAGGTCTGGAGATCACCAAGCCCTATCAAGACCTTTACTCCTTTGACTCCAAAAAATTTAAATTTTTGGGATTAATAAAATATCTGGTGGTTTCTTTGGAATAGTTACCCATGAAAAGTGTAGTGATGGACATCATTGTGGCTGAAATTCCCTCCAAGTTTGGTATGCTTTTGTCTAAGACATGGGCTAAGAAGGTTGGGGAATCATTACAAATGGGCCTCGCATATGCCACCATCCCTATTTTCGGAGGAGATCAAGGGAGGCTATACAGAGAGGTCTGATTGGCCTATATTATCAGCAACCATCAGAATCCAAGAAATCACCCAGTTTATGTTGTTGAGGATGAGATCGGCTCATTTGTTTTTCATCTTAATGGTGATGAACCGGAAATTACAGTCACAAAATACAAAGATCAACCTTTGACATATTAGCAGAACAAAGTGTGGAAGATTTATTTTGGTGTCTCTTCATCAAAAGAAGGTTTTGGGGATGGTATAGTCCTCATTTCTCTTGCACATGAGGTCATAATGCTCTCTTATAAGCTGGAATTAGAGACTACTATCAATATAGCCGAGTATGAAGCTCTAGTACTCAAATTGAGGGTTTTTAAAGACATGGCCATTGATAGTTTGGAAGTATTTGGTGATTATGATTTGATCATCAATCAAGTGAAAAACATATATCAAGATAAGCAACAGAGGCTCAAACAATACAGGGATGAGCTGTTGGACCTGGTTGACAATTTCTTTTCTGCAATTAATATTTCCTTCATTCCTAGAGAGGCAAATCAGAAGGAAGATTATTTGGCATTGGTTGTTAGCACCTTCATACCTCCCATTGGCCCGAATATCAAGTATCAGGTGGAAGTCACACACAGGATAGCCATACTAGACAACATCAAGCATTGGCAGGTCTTTAGAAGAATTCTCCAGTATCTCTATAGATAAAGAAGGTGAAGATGATGAATCAGGATATCAACAAACATCTCATATGTTAAACAAAGTGACTGGCCAATCCATTGTGGAACTTAAAATGAACCACATCCCCAGGGGCCTAGTGCCACTAGAAAGGTTATTTGACAGTCATGATGTCTTCAGAGGAGTTCCATAAAAATTCAAGAAGAGGAAGTGATGGACTGCAACATTGGGACTGTTGAAAATCCAAAAATAGTCAAACTATCCAAGGCACTACCTCCAAAACAGAAAGACAGGTATGTCAGCCTCATGAAAAATTTTGTTGATATTTTTGCATGGTCGTATGAGGATTTGAAGACATTTGACACTGACATCATCCAGCAAAAAATCCCTCTAAAGGCTAGTTCTAAGCCATTCAGACAGAAGATCAGAAAATTTAATACCGTCCTGATGTCCTTAATTGAAAAAGAGCTTAAAAGAATGCTTGATGCCAAAATTATTGTGCCTTTGAGGTACTCAGACTTGGTGGCCAACTTGGTACATGTGAGAAAAAAGAGTGGGGAAATATGATTATGTGTTGATTTTTGAAACCTCAACAAGTGTTTTCTAAAGGACAACTACCCCCTTCCCAATATGGACCATATTTTGCAAAGGGTAGTAGGTGCCTGTAAGGTTCTGCTCCACAGAGCCTTATAAAACCAGAGAAGAAAAAAAAAAATTATTTTAAGGAAATGATATCCTAACATTTCATAACATCATAACCAGCATATATCCATTCAGTTTAATTAAAATTTACGAACAGATTCTAATTCACTTACGAACAACAACATAACACTGCAACAAATACATAAAATAAATTACCTCTTCCTGATGCTAACCCCAATCTCTGTTGGTCCAATGTTGAAGTTGAAACTGTGCCAAAAATTGCCCAAAACTGGGTTTTCCTCCCTGCCAGCTAGGAGCAGCCTGTCCAGCTCCCTAGTTCTAGGATACCGTAAGGATATCCTGGCCCACGTGCCCAAAACCCCCAGCAACCCGGTGCCCCTCCAATGGTTCACTAAAACTCCCAATATCAAACTCCTCACACCAGTGATCTCCATAGAAAAATCTCCCACAGAAATATATCCTCCCCCTCCAAATGCTTCCTCCCTCTAAGACTCCTCCCCGTCATATCCCCCTTCACCGACTCTCTTCCCCCTCATTAATATCTTATCCCCTTCATTAATATCTTATCCTTATATTTAATATCTTATCCCCTTCATTAATATCTTATCCTTATATTTAATATCTTATCCCCTTCATTAATATCTTATCCTTATATTTAATGTCTTATCCCCTTATTAATATCTTATCCTTATNNCCCCCCCACTTTACATAAGTCTTTAATAAATTAAACTATTAACCCCTTTAATTCTTTACTCAAATAATTAATGAGTCAATTAATAATTAATTAATCATTGACAGATATGTACAAGTAATTAATAATAATTAATTAGTTAATATTATTAAGAAATAATTATTGTTTAACTAACATATTAGGACAGTCAGATTATCAAATTAATTATAATTAAAAATCCCTATGAACTATTTCATTAGGGTTGTTACATACACCCACCCTTTAGGAAACTTTGTCCCGAAGTTAAGGTATCTCATGGTACAAAGGAAAAGAAACATGGTTCACACATTCATAACAATTAACCGACATTATTAGTAAGTAAGTCAAGAAAACTCATACATACTAGTGTACATGTACAAGAAATGCATGTGTAGCTAGTACATACAAGTCTCGTGCATGTACTAATAAT
>JASDQU010885085.1:0-13456 GCA_032191745.1 Picea mariana
ACAAATTAATTTGACTAAGATCCATATTCGGCAATTTCTCCCCCTTAGGGCCTAGGGAAGAGAAACACTTGCCTTGGTACATAATTTAACAAAATGGAAATATTGCAGTTGGATGGTTTGAAGTGAAACTTCCCTTGAACATAATGAGGCATGACAACTAACGTGGCATCATTTTCTTGACGAGTACCAATAATTTAATGTGATGACAGTAAGAGAACTATTCAACTAGATGAAAAAGTATGGCAACACATGGAATTGGTATGATCCAGAGACAACCAGATTACCCAAATGTAAGACGAGACACAAACATGTACCATGTTCAAGGGTGACAATAGCTTCCATAAAGGATTCCAAAAAACCTGACCTACTTCCTTCAATTTTCCCCTAACCCAGATAGATGAGTACCTCTTTTTCATTTAACGAGCTCGAGGAAGGTAACACTTGCTCGATATAACTCACCTTCAGTAAGTTCCTCTTCTTTTATTTAATGAACTGGAAGAAGTAAGGGTTTGTTCCCATATGGGTCCTTCAATGTGTAGTTTAGTGATTCCAAAGAATAAAAAATTGGTGGTTTTTCATGTTTAGAGACTCTGAAAATAACTTAAAGGTGACTGCATGGATGAAGTTTTCATAAATTTAGTCTCCCAAGAACCAAAAAAATGTTCCTTTTTATAATCATGCTTGAGTATAGTGTTCCTTTTTCGTAATTAGTCTTGCGAGGCCAGAAAAGAGATAAAATATCACTCGAAATACACCCTTTTAAACCTTTTAATGAGTGTGAAAGGAAGCAAGATCATTCGACAATATTTTCATGTTTAGAGAGTCTGAAAATATATTAAAGGACACTCCAAAGAGTTCCTTTTTTGTATATATTTTACGAGTCCAAAGAAAGAGATAAAAGTGTACTCGGTAACCTATTCTCACGTATTTACGAGAATGAGAAAGAATAAATATTAAGATCAATGACTTATCCTCATGTATTTACAAGCATGAGAAAGAACAAAGACTAATATTGTTTTAGAAAAATACTACTATGTTACGATGGGAATCACCTTTGAACAAGGATCACTCCTAGAAGTGTGTTTCTCTAGAGGTAGTTTTCCCCCAACTTCATTGGAAGAAGATGGCGGTTTTTCTCCAACATGGTGTCCAATGACTAGAGAAATGTCCCCCAAGCATCATTTCCTTCGACTATTCTTCTTCTTTCCTCGTTTATGTTTCTGGTTACTAATGGAAAAATTTTCACTAGGTGGAGGAAAACAAGGTTCAATTACTCGATCCAGAGGGAGAATCTATTGTAATGGAGGAGGGTCTGTTTCATTTTTTAACAAGATTGAAAGAGACAATGAACGATGCTTGTCAAGATTAGGTAATACCAAAGGATGATATGAATAGAAGGATTTTCATACCTGAGTTGAAATCATGTTTAAGGTGCGAACTTGTCCGTTGTGAGGATCAGGAAAAGGAAAAACCCCCATGAGGGTGTAATCCTTGAGAAGACCTACACCTACACTCTAAAAATTATTTAGTCCTACAAAAGGGACATTATTTTCTACTACATTGTTGAGATCTGGAGTTGTATACTCAAGTTGTTCAAGAATGATAATATTTTCTTGATGGGGGAATCGTAAGATACAAAACACTGAAGATGTGATGACAGTCATTGCATAGAACCAGCTGCAACCAAGTAACAAATTATAATCCAGGGGGTCGTCGACTACTTCGATATCAACCGAAACATTCTTACCCTTCAAAGTCACAATGAAATATTTCAAGATCCTCTGAGGTTGGAAACCATGTCCCTCAAATGATTTCAGTGTGGTAGGGGATGGGGTAAGTGTAGGAGAACCAAGGGATATCCAACAATGAAAATGCATGACACAAGTCAAATCTCCCTCATCCAAAAAAGTACAATGGGCGTTCTTTCCACCAACCAAAACTTGAATTTGGAATTCTAAGTGGTGGGCTACTTTCTACTTAAAATAATATAGGTTAAACGTAATCAGGTTTGACTCCGTAGGATCGATGGCTCCAATGGTTGAGAACATGGTTCTACATTGACCTAGAAAGTGTTGTCTAACTTCAAGGGTTGACATAGCGCAAGGCACTTGAACCAAATATTAAACTGTGTTTTATTTTTAGGCAGTGTGGGCATTTGGATTAAATGTCTCTTTTCGAATTATGCTCTTGGGAGAGCGCAATGCTGTGTTAGAAATTAATTTCTCAATTTGAAGAGGATTGGAAGATGGAGAAGGAGTAGAATTCGAAGGTTGGTCGACAATCTTCCCTTTAGTCTAATCACCTGGAGAAGTGTCATAGGTATTTTCAGAAGTTGTGATATTAACCATCTTAAACATGTAAACCTCAAAGGCGATTGCAGAAGTGATGTAGAGCCCCACCCGCTCCTAGGGTCCATGTGAAATTTCGGTCTAGGATCATTCAGTTTCATAGATTGATCATCTCTTAGGCTCCTGCTGAGCCCCCAAAACAAACTTCACAAGTCCTTAATTTCTCGTGCATAGGTCCCACAAAGATCTGCGGGCTAACTCTAAGCCCCTTTACCTTTTAAAATCAATTTCGGGTCCTAGCCCCTTTTCTTCAGCCAACTCCTAATGTGGCCATGGGCTGTGACTGGACGCTAACATAGTGCATTTCTTCGGTCACTTCATATCTTTCGAAGCTTCAACACCACTCCACTCGTTTTCCTCCAAACATTTAAAACTCATTTTCCTCCAAACACGTAACTCTCCGAACAAGGGTAAGGAATCAACGGTCCTCGATGAATGCTGAGATATACATCTCAGAGACATTTCGAGCCTCCGCACTTCTATATAATTACCCACTCCAACATACAACCACCACCAATTTGCGAACGGGCAAAGTCTCGAATGAATATGGGAATCAACGGTTCACAACCCACACCAATATCAATAGTTGATGATTTCTCCAGGCTCTGAAACCTTGACAAAAGTTCTCCACAAATCTCCCGGAACGCCGAACTAGTGAGCCTATGAAGAGCTCAAATATATGGTCCACAATCTTCCAACACCCAACGAGTAGGATCTTTTTCGAGACTTCGGGCTTTGGGAGTCCTTGATGCACAACGCCACCAATCCTCTGGAGCATCGAATCTCTACAGTGATGAAGGTTCACTCCCGATGGTCCACGTGTCCTAATGGATGGATGCCCAAGATTAACTCTAAATTTTAGGCTTCGATAGTTCTCAACCCAATGAAGATCTCACCTATAGTCTTCCATAGTAACGAACCTCTATACTGCGAGATATGGCATCACATGTCCCCCCTCAAATGGATGATCAATATGGACTACGAACTTCTGAAGTCCTAACAACTCTACACCTTGTTTCTCCTATATGATTGGGATTCCAAACTACGACTGATCTATCGACATGTGGCCAAAGAATCGATGATTTATATGTGCTCCTCTCTTTAGAACTTCAGTCACTGACAACCTTCCACCTCTACGCCTCCTTTCTCCCAGACTGTCAGATTTTCCGCAATCTTTCGACATGTGTCCTTCCTCAATCAACGGTCGAGATCAACTTTGGATCCCCATGACCTCGGGAGACTTGTATCCTTTGGATTTGATGACTATCGATCCACGTGCCTAGATCCGATGACTGGCATCTACCCTTCTCTCCTACACTCTCCTCCTCCTGTCTGGACTTAGATCTAACAGATCAGATTTCTACTAACAACCAATCTGATGGTTGCTATGACCTATCATTCATTGCAGCCACACTTTCCTTCTGATGAAGTATTTTTCAAAGGTTTCAAAGGATATGACCTTTGATATTCTCCTATGTAATCTTGACTTCTTGACCTCTGCTCGCACTGCACCTCCTGAGCTTGGAAATTGAAACAAGTTCACCTGCGCACACATTGCACTATCTCTTCATCTTGACCAACACTTAGCGAAGTGTGGCCACAATTCACTCCTTGCACCTGATCAACATAATTTTACATTGTCCCTCTTGAGATTATAATGTATCAAACTTCTAAGGGTCCCGACCCTTTTCCCTTTAAAAATTTATTGTGCCCTCCTAGCACTTTGCTCTCATTCTCTTGATCCTCACGAACACTTTCAGAGTGTTCATTCAACACTCTCCTTACTAACTTCACTCTTCCTTTTGATCTTTTACTAACATTTAAATAATGTGTTGGCTTTTTGCACTCCTTGAAATCACCTCCTAAGTCCTATATTTTGAAAATTCACTTGTGCTCTTTGTGCATACTTGCACTGCCCCCCCCTGAGCTTTACCTTCTTCAGCTGATATTTTACACTTTAATAAGTGTATGCGCACTCCTTGTGCTCACTCTCAGATTATTTAGAAACTCTGTCATGCCCACCTGGAATTATCCTTACATAACGCAAGTTGATTCCTTGCGCACTGCTTGCAATTTGTCAATCCACTCCTTGCAAAGCTTCCTTAGAGTGTTTAGTAAATTTTGTGTGTCTTCCTAGCACAAATTTCCCTTTTGTGATTTTACACTGCTATGAGTGTATGCCCATGCCTTGCGCTCGCAATTAGAGTGTTCAACAACTCTGATGTGCACTCCTTGCACAATTCCTCTCTTCTGACTTTTAAGCTTCTTTTGGTGTTCCCACCTGGCACACTCTTCTCTAAACGTGAAACAAAGTTCAAGTGCACTCCTTTCACTGAATTCATAGAGTTTTCAATTATACTGGTGTGCACTCCTTACACAAGTCTAAGAGCTCAAAACACAAAAAACTGTAGATAGTGAAACCTATCTAGTTCCTACAAAGGGAAACATGCATGCACTAAAAACATATCTAAAAGATACAGTAAACATTTATAAAACACACATAAAAACACAGAAACCTCATATGCGGGAAAAAATGCTATTTTTATTAATCTGAATGGTTTTCTACAAATGTTTACAATGCTAGACTACAATAGAGTCTTCATCCCTTCTTCTCTATTCTCTTGATATCTCTAATGCTCTCTCTAATTCTCTCTAATGACTCTCATTCATAATGAATTTTGATACAAAGATCCTTTTACAAAAGAGGGGATCGTCGATCCTTCCCTCTGGCTGTCAGCCATTAAAGGAGACTCTATCTATTACAATAACTTGTCCTATACAAAGACATTGACTTGACTTTCCTTGGGCCTTCAAACATTAATTACATTGAATTTCATTAAAAAAATTAATTTGGGTTCAAAATGAGAGGTTTGGCGCCCCTCTTCCCTAAGAATTTGTTCCCTCAAAGTGCATTGATGCACTGTCTGCTGACACATTTGATGAGGTGGAGTGATGGTCCTACATCATACTCCTGTGCTAGAAAAAATCATGAGATCCTTCTCATGGCTCCCTTGTTACTGCAGTTGAGATCCTATAGGGTCCCATACTTCACTCTGGAGCTGTCCATCTGCACCTCTTCCTTTTTGTTGTTTTTGTTGTTGTCCTACTGTTGCATGCTCTTCTTTGATCAGCCTCCATCTGTTACTTAGTATATGATGTGTTGACTTCAAAACTATCTTCCTCATATTCTCTATCTCTCTATCCAGTTGGTCCATTAGTTGGATCATTTCTTGCAGTCTGCTTTGATGTTGCATCTCCTTCTCTTCATCAATCTCGAACTTTAATTGCTAGATGTTCCCTTTCTATTTTATTTCTCCTTCTCCCAAAACTTCCATTCCTTCACACAGTTCAAATGTAATGTCATCCTGCTCTCCACGTTGTTTTCATCTCTCATGGCTTTGACTTGCCACTCCACTACATATTTCAATTCTACAATAATGTTGTTGAGTTGCTGCTCAACTATCTCCTCTGATAATTCAACTTCTGCCAGTTCCTTTGTCTCTCCTTGTGATGGTACAAGTTAAGATTCATCTAGATACTCCTTAGTCTATATTTCCTCCTCATATTTCATGATTTTATTCTTATGGAAGTCTTCCTTTGTTTCTGGATTGTTGAACCAATCTTCTAGCATTTTCAACTCCTTCTCCCATGGAGTGATCATTTTAACTGAATGCTCCTCTTTTCCTTTCATCACTTGGGTAGATGCCAATGTCTGGTCCTTCTCCTCCATGATAGTATTTTATAGTTGTATTCCTTCTTCTGCACTTTCAACACGTGCATTGGCCTCCATTGGGCTTCTTGTAGGGAATATGTTGATTCCTCCAATCATTAGATTGCATTTTGGATCCTCCATTTTCAACACTCTTTGTTGATCTAAACTCTTCACTGATCTCATGAGACTCTTAGAGAATCTCATATCCTCTTCCTTTCCCACCTATAAATATAAAATTTGTGTCTTTCCCTCTTGGCATTCTACGAGATCTTTCGCTGATATCCTCTCAATTCCCACCTGGAAATCTAAACTTTCCCTTTTTCCCTCCTGGAAGTCTATGAGATATTCAGTCGATCTCTTCTTATTTCCCACCGGGCAATCTGAAATTTTATCTCTACCCTCCTGGCCATCGATGAGATATTTTTTTGATCTCTCTTCCTCATCACCAAGGTTCCTTCCAACCTCTGGTTCACAGATGTAAACCACTTCCTCCTATGTCGCATTGATATTTTTAACATGCCTCAGCCACCTCCTCAATATATACTTCTTCCTTCTGGAAATCAACTACTAGATGGGCCAATTTACTTTCTTCTTCAAGGGCCATTCATACCTCCATCTTCTTTGTTGCATCTTTTGTCACTACAACATTAACCAATTGAGCTCTTCTCAGATCTTCTCCAACTCTTTGTCCATATTTTCTTGGTTCATCCTCTTTTGGTATCTTTTCTAACCTTGCCTTTTAGTAGCCATCTTCCTATTTATCTTTACATATCTTATTTATTTCTCTGATACCATATGATTCAGACCCCCACTCACTCCTGGGGTCCACGCAACCTCCCGGTCTAGGATCATTTAGTTTCAGAGCTGGATCATCTCTCGAGCTCCTTTTGACCCCAAAAACCAACTTGAAAGGTCCTTAATTTCTCTTGCACAGGTCCCATAAAGACCCATGGGATAAATCTAAGCCTATTTACCTTTTAAAATCAATTTAAGGCCCTAGCCACTTTTCTTTGGCTAGCTCCTCATGTGACCATGGGTCGTGACAAGGCGCTAACAAAATGCGTTGCTTCGGAGCTCAGGGAGCTTCAACACCACTCCACTCATATTCCTCCAAACATGCAAACCTACTAACAAGGGGAAGGAATAAATGATCCTTGATGAATGTAGATATCTACGACTCACAAACATTTCGGGCTTCTGTAGTTTGGGAGAATTACTCACTCCAACATACAACTACCCTCAATTAGAGAATGGGCGAAGTCCCGAATAACTACGGGGATCAATGGTTCACAACCCACACCGAGATCAATGGTCAATTATTTCTCCATGCTCTGGGACCTCTCACAAAACTTCTCCAAAAATATCCCATAACGTCGAACTGGCGAACCTCCATAAAGATCAAATCTATGGCCACGATCTTCTAGAACCCAATGACTAGGACATTCTCTGGCACTCCTGCCTTCGAGATTCCTTTATGCACAACACCACCAATCCTCTCGAGCGTCGAATCTACGAATTGATAAAGGTTCACTTATGATGGTCCACGTGTCCTGATGGATGGACGCCTGATATTAACTCTGGCTTTCGGGCTTCGGGAGTTCCCAACCCAATGCGATTCTCACCTCGAGTCTTCCTAAGTAACGAACCTTTGGACTGGAATATCTGGGATCACGTGTCCCCCTCAAATGGATGGACGAGATGGACTCTGGCCTTCGAGAGTCCTAAAATATATGCACTATGTTTCTCTCAAACGACTAGGATTCCAAACTACGTCTGATCTGTCTACACGTGGCCAAAGCATCGGTGGTCCAGATGTGCTCTGCTTGTTGGACCTTCGGGCGCTGATAACCTTCCACCTATATGCCTCCTTCTAATTTTCCACACTCTTCCAACACATGTCCCTTCTTTATCAATGACCAAGATTGACTTTGGGTCCCCAGAAATTCTGGCAACTTGTCTCCTTTGGATTTGACGATTGTCGATCCATGCACCTAGATCCAACAGCTGGGATCTATCCTTCTCTCCTCCTCATGTCTTGACTCATATATAATGGAAAAGATTTCTTCTCATAACCAATCTGATGGATGATGTGACCTCTCCTCTACCGAGGGTTTACTTTCCTTCTGATAAAGTATTTTTCAAAGGTTTCAAAGGCTATAGCCTTTGATCTTCTCCTATGCAAACCTGACTTCTTGACCTATGCTCACGTTGCACCTCCCAAGCTTGGAACTTGAAACAAGTTCACCTATGCACACCTTGCGCTATCTCTTCAACTTCACCAACACTTCACAAACTATGGCCTCTATACACTCCTTGCACCTGATCGACAAAACTTCATGTTTTCCCTCCCAAGCTTATAATTTATCAAACTTATAAGGGTCTCAACCCTTTTCCCTTTAACAATTTATTATGCCCTCTTGGAACTTTGCGCTCATTCTCCCAAGCCTCAAGAACACTTTCATAGTGTTCCTTTAGCACTCTCCTTTCTTTATTTGTTCTTCCTTCTAATATTTTACCAACATTTAAACAATGTGTTGGATTTGTGCACTCCTTGCACTCACCCCCTGAGTCCTGAATTTTGAAAATTCACTTGCACACTCCTTGTGATCTCTGTGAAGAATTGAACTGCTCCCCTTGAGATTTACCTTATTCAGTTGAACTTTTACACTTTACTAAGTGTTGGTGCACTCCCTTCCCCCACTCTTAGAGTATTTGAAAACTCTATCGTACCCACCGAGAAATCTCCTTATAGAACTCAAGCTGAGTCCTTGTACACTCCTTGCGCTAGCTCAATACAATCCTTGTTGAGCTTCCTCTGAGTGTTTAGTAAATCTGTTGTGTCTTCCTCAGCCAAATTTCAATTCTGAGATTTTACACTTCTATGAGTGTAAGCGCATTCCTTGCACTCTCTCTCCAAGTGTTCAACAACTATGATGTGCACTCCTTGCAAAATTCCTCTCTTCTAAGTGTTAATCTTATTCTGGTGTTCCCACTAGGCACACTCTTCTCTGAACTTGAAATAGAGTTTAGGTGCACTCCTTGCACTGGATTCACAAAGTTTTTAATTACTCTAGTGTGCACTCCTTGCACAAGCCTAAGAGATGAGAACACTAAGAAAACTATAGATAGAGAAATATATCTAGTTCATGCAAAGGGAAACATACATGCACTAACAACATATCTAGAACATACAGGAAACATTCAAAAAGAACACACGGAAATAGAAAAACCTCATTTGTAGGAAAAACCACTCTTTGTATTAATTTGAATGGTTTTATACAAATGTTTACAAATCTCGAATGCAACAAAGTCTTCATCTCTTCTCCTCTCTTATCTTGAGCTCTCTAACACTCTCTCTATTTCTCTCTAATGACTCTCATTCATAATGAATTTTGATACAAATATATTTTTACAAAAGAGGGGCTCCTCGAGCCTTCCCTCTAGCTACCTACTCTCATTAAATTTCATTCAATAAACATCTAGTCTGAATCATATCTAGATCCACCTAACTCCCAGCCATTAAAGGATACTCTACCTATTACAATAACTCGACATGCAAAAAGACAATGAATCATCTTTCCTTGAGCCTTCAAACATTTAATTACATTGAATTGAATTAAAAATTTTAATTTAGGTTAAAAATGAGAGGGTTGGCACCTCTCTTCCCTTAGAATTTATTCCCTCCAAGTGCGTTGATGCATTGTCTGCTGATGCATTTGATGAGGTGGAGTGATGATCCTACATCAAGAAGCATCCCCATGGTGGGAATGACCTAGGTCACCTCCTTGCGGAGGGACAGGGTTTTTTGCAACCAAATATTGTTGATGAACCAATTGGGAGATACCCTTCATATATTTAGTGACATCCTCACGAGGAGGGAATTATTTCATGTAGTGGTATTCCTCACAAATCATATAAGGATATTTAGGTTTTGTTGTTGGTTGAGTATGAGTAGACTTAGGATTATCCCGCTTGTTAGAAGGTTTCTTGGATTTTCCCTTGATTTTCTTCTTACCTCCTGGTTTTTGAGATGAATTGGATTTGACTGCATTCACCTCAGAGGTTTGATAATGAGTGGAATTAGTTGTGGTGTTTGGAATTGAACTATATTTCGGAGCAGGTCTTGAAGGATCATTCGAAGGACGAGGAGCATTAGGGATCATATCATAAATTTTTCCATATTGGGAGTAAACCAAGTCCAAATATTGTGCACAGTTGATATCCTGCTCCTTAGTAACTACATTTCTCATAGCAACATCATGGGCAATGGGAGGTAAGAATGACTTTGTAAACCAATCCATGACACAAGGATTTGGTATGGAATTGGAGCTTTAATAAACCAACTCTTTCATCTCCATTCATGAATATGAACATAGATGTGGGTGGAAGAGGATTTTAGGAAAGAGTTCAAAAGTTTTTTACCTAACTCATACCGTATAGGAAACTGAAATGTGTCAGGAAAGAAATGGAAAGAGAATTAAAGTCAACAGAAAAGTTACGTGACAATCCAATGTACCATTTTTCTGCCATAAGAAAAATGGAATCTTCCATCAAAGAGCTGGAAGAACACCATAAGTTGAAAGTCATAACATTATTGTTAGGATCTTCCCTAGGTTTTCTGTCGAATTTCAGAATGTCGGATGGTAATTTGGAAGGGATGGGAGGCCAAACCAGGGCTTGAAGGATGGGATCGTTTGTTAAATGTGACATATCTGGTAGATCTAACATAGCCAAGAATGATAATTGTCAGTTAGTTTGTTGATACTGGTGATAACCATATTGCATGGGAACACCACTAGGACCGTATCGAGGTTGTGGCGAGCTGAAAAAACTAGATGGTCCTCCCATATAAGGTGGTTGTCTGAGTTGTCCTCCTATGTAAGGTGGTTGTCATGTTTGTCCACCCGTGTACTATGATTGAATAGATGGACCTACATAGTACTGTGGTTGACCTTTTGGTCCCCCTATGTGTGTATATGGAAGGGACTGTTGCTTTTGAATTGTTGGGTTTACGGATTGATAGGGCATAGTTCCTTGAGAAGGAATTCCCGTCATATTGGGTTGAGTCCACAAAGGATTCACAAATCCTAGATATGGATGTCCAGCATACATACTAGTGGTAGTAGGGATAGAAGTACTTGTAGGAGTGGTTTTCCCCCATGCGTGTTGATGTTGAAGCCATGTAGTTTTACCCGCAGTAAAAATTTTCTTTGCAACTGAAGGTTTCCCCCCAGCTGAAGGTTGGATTCCCATTGAATATTGACCTCCAATATAGGGAGTACTAATTTTTGATGTGTGAGATGGAGGTTGAGTATCTTGTATAACCGTGGTTGTGCGAACGACTTGACTGCTGGCCATTCAACCGATGGGAGGACCAAGTAAAGAACTTGGTGTGTGCATGTGTGGAAAAAATGAAGCATGAATATTACTTGACTCATGTGAAAGAGGAGATGAATGTGCAAGTGGTTAAGTCAGGTTCACTTGGGTCATTGATGTTTCTAGTAAAGAATAAGCACCAGTAATAGAAACTACATGATTTGTGGAAAAAGATGAATTCCTAAGTCCTTCAGGAAAATAAAAAATCAGTGGGTTCATGACAAAAGATGGTGTAATGGTGGAAATTAGTTGTAATCGATAATAAGAATAAGAATAAAAGTATCTTGTGGATGGTGGATCAAGAGTGGTTTTCTAGGTGGATTAGTAAACGGAGGATTCAAAAAATATTCCAATATTTCTATGAAGGTTGGGACTGGTTCTTCAACGTGATGGCCACTTCTAGGAGCGATGATTCGAGTTTCAGAAGTGTGATATGTGATCACTACTTCGTAAGAAACATTATGTTGTGGTTCCTGAGTGTCAGGTTCCATATCTTGTATATTGTGAAAAATATGGTCCCAAGGTCGACTATGAATGACAAAGAAACACACTCCTATGAAAACTAAAAGCAATCAACCAAGCACCAACAAATTTAAGGATCTTTTGAAAACAAGATATCAAGCCATCAACGAAGAATTGAGAAGCATTTACCCCAACCTCCACATAAAATCCCTTCTCGGTGCAAGCAACCCACACTTTCACGGGATCACACTCCAAGGGTACTGAAAGTGTGATACAACGTCTGCCCCAGGTTATATGGGAATCTCCCCACAATCACCTCTGTAGGTACCTAGGAAAGGCCACCAAGGTGTTATAACCCTAATTTTCACCATACATGCGTATCTGGCATCAGGCCATCTCAAATTCCTTCTTTGCCAAAACACTGTTGAACAACTCTTCTTAAAAACCCCTTTTATAAAGGACCACACACCCTGCTCCATTACTGCACGCATGTACATGCTAGCTGACCCAAGACAACCCGCATGTACATATAAAAGCATGAAAAAAGGAAATTTTCTGACGAAACACACAACTTTGGGTAAGTTAACTAAACCTTTCGGCCATGCATGGATGGACATTCGACCAAATACCTATCTCCTTCTAACCTATAAAAGATGGGGTAGGGGTCCCATTTGGAAGAGGAGAATCATACTAAAGAAACTATACCTGATTGAGCATTCCCTTTGTCCCAACCTTTAGCCATCCTTGTGCAAAGAGAAGTATAGAGCAAAGTAGTTGGAAGAAAGTGGAAGAAGAGCCTAGGACCAGGATTGAGGAGCAGTAGCTGACTTTATCATTGTAAGGTATCATTGTGAGGTTAATAAATGAGTTTCTTTTCCTATCATATGAGATTGTCATTATTGGAATATTGATTGTATGATTGATTAAATCTCTAACCCATTAGTTCATAGATCAAATGCATGTGGAGTTCTTTGTTTGTCTTTANCATTGTGAAGTTAATAAAAGAATTGTTTTTCTCGTCCCACCATATGAGATTGTCATTATTGGAATATTGATTGTATGATTGATTAAATCTCTAACCCATTAGTTCATAGATCAAATGCATGTGGAGTTCTTTGTTTGTCTTTAGTGAATGCAAGTCAACATTGGGAGGAGAGTTGCAGTCAAAGAACGACCAAGCGCAAAAATGGATCGACATCAAACACAAAAAATAAGGTACGTCAACTTAATCTCTTGAGCCTTGTGTTTACATATGAGTAATGGGGTTTCAGCATGGGATGATGGTAAAAAGTAAGAATCTTTAGGTCATTTCTGCATGCATGATAAAACCCTTAGTGCTAGTCCGTAGGAGGGATTTCCCACCCACAACAACCATGAAAACAAAGTGGTTGCCAACTTGTTTGGAATATACACAGTGATCATATCTACTTCATGTACATATAAGTCCCAATACATAAGTATCAAATTTCTAATACCACATCCTTGGTTATTTATTTAGGCCATAAATGGAAATTTTCAACCTCCAAACTAGGTCTTCCTTCATTTCACTAAAAAAACG
>JASDQU010885085.1:15551-33752 GCA_032191745.1 Picea mariana
GCTTTGACTTTACACAACTGGCGTGCACATGCTGGTTGTTGAACTGTCAGCAACATGCATGTTGAGAAAATTTTTCTTTAAGGAGAGGCAATCATCCTCTTCCTTATAAAGAGTTACACCTCTTAGGGATTGCCTTGATTTAATCTTGGTCTTTGTCATAGCAGTTGGCAACTTAGGTCTGATTAAAGCATAGATTTCTTTTTCATTAAAATATTTCTTTTGTTTCTTAGTTTTTTTAACTTATTTTTAGCTTGAAATTTTAAGAAAAATGAGTTGCATTTTGAAAACAAATTTTCCCTCATGGCCGCGGGGGGGGGCATGAATCGTGCATTCATCATTTTCTTTTAGAATATTTTGTTATTTCTATTGTGACTGGAAGAAAATAATAAAAAAAAACTTTGTTTGTTAGATCTCTTTCTTTCCTGCCATTTGCTTTGCATTGTTATTTGAAAAAGAAAAAGAAATTAGCATAGCATTGTGTTTTCTTCTAATTTTAAAAGCATTTCAAAAAAATAAGAAATATAATCATTCTTTGCCAGTGTTCATGTAAGTTTCATCATTTTTCACAAAGAGTCTTAACAACATTAGTTGCACTACTATACCCCTTTTAAGTAAATCAAGCCTTAAAAAGAACGCTAATTAAAAATTACTAGACTTTATGTTTGTTGGGTCCATCAACTAGATTAGGCTAGAGCCTTGATTTAGGTTGGAGAGGAAACTCTTCAAGGCTATAAAACAAACATACAAGTCTGCGCTAAGGAGTGTAGAAGTCCAGTATCATGAAATTTATCCAAGACCCCCCTCTAACATAGGGGATAAACACAAGGTCGCGTGCAGAAAGGTAGCAGAGATAACCCCTCCAAAGCTTGACCAATCGTAGTGGAGAACATATATAGAGGGCTTGTCTTGGGATTCTGTCGATTGCATTCACCACAGAGCTTTGTGGGTCTCGAATACGTTTGAGGTCCTCAATTGTCTTCCGGATCACTTGCTTTCGACACCCTTGGCAGGTTTCGAGCTTGATACCCTTCTCATTGTGGTCTTCTCGACTATTGATTGTACCCGCCTAGTGATTGTTCGCGCGCTTGCAACCTAGTTACCTATCTTTCTAGTGACATACACAGGTGACTGCGGGGGTATACCGTGGTACCTAAGACAAACATCGGGCCACGCTTTATGGAATATACCCAGAGGGTGATTCCATTTTTGAGTTGCACTTGCACCGGTAAGTTGCTTTAGTGTTGGTTGGTGTAACTGTTCTTCCAACCAGTTAGTCATTTACTTGATTTGCCTTTAGGAACTTTTAGTGTGTGCTCTGTGCTCCCTAGTTTTCATAGTGAGCTAGTCAGTCCTGGATTTGGGTCTTTGACCTAGGGTGGTATACTGCCCACTCTGCTGGTCATGAGGAATTTTTGGTCTTCCGCTTAGAAACGTGGAGTCGCCTCTTTATAGGCATTGTTTTGATACCACTGGTTTGCTAGAGTGCATGATACTTTTACAGATTTGAACGATCCCACAAGGGGAGAGCCTCTGCATAAGATATTCATGGCTAAATTTCTAGATGATACCAACCAAGGGAATCCCTTCACAAGGGGATTCTTGTGCTTTTCCTTTCTTTGAAAACATTAGTGTCCCTTTGATGGCCACTTTGTACATTCCTGGGTTGAATGTGGGACTACCGGTTTGGTTGGGTACCATTCCAAATGTCTCGAATGATCTTGAATCTTCTCAGTCAATCACCTTAAGTCATGGGAACCCTGTTGATGTTTCTTCATCAACAAAGTCTTATCCTCCTCCTTATCCCACCTCTGGTGAAAGTACAGTTACTAGTAACCGAAAGTCCAAATGATATAGAAAGAGGAAGAATAGGAAGAAGAAATCACCAACCTCTGGGAGTCATGTTGGAGATAGGTCCTCAACCTCTGCAAGTCATGTTGAAGACCAGCACCCAACCTCTGCAATTCATGCTGGGGGCACTCAACCAGTCACTGCTAGTCATGCTGGGAACATTGATTCTATTGAGAAACCTAGATGGATATGATGTAAGCCTAAGTTCCCTTGTAAGCTTTGCAAGGGAGATCACCTTACTCATTTGTGCTCTAGCATTCCAGAGGTACAAATATTGTGGTCCCTGTCTACAATCTCTTCTGATTCTGAGTCTTCAGAGGTTTCCTCGTAGCCAATTCAGCCATTGGTTGTGAAAGTGGTCATGCCGATGCAGTCATTGGCTGATCCCACTCCTCTTTTGAGGGGTGAGGTGCCTTTAGACCATGTAGTCCTGCAGTCTATTCAACCATTGGTTGTGAAAGTGGTCATGTTGATGCAGTCATCGAATGATCCCACTCTTCTTTTGGGGAGTGATGTGTCTACCGACTATGTTCTTAGCATTTTCGGTTCAATACTTTTAGAACAAGGGGGAATTCCGCTCGTTCCAAGAACACCCCCTCCAAGCCCTAGGATGGTTTCCTTTGATTGGAATGACCTTATTGAGCCTCATCTTCCTTCTACCACACCTTTTCAAATAAGGGTTGAAGTTAATTCAACAAACATTTATCGATGTATTGTGGATGAGGGAGCCTCAACAAGTATTTTATCCTCTTTGGTTTGGAAAGTCTTGGGATCTCCCAAGTTTGTGTCTTATTCACATGAGATGTTGGATTTTGACAAACATCCTAGTGAATATTTGGGGGTTCTTCCGCAGTTACCTATATCTTTAGGTGGGAAGACTGTCCTTGTCGATGTTATAGTGGTGCAAGGCCCGTTAGATTTCAATATGCTTCTCGGGCGTGATTATGTATATGCTATGAATGTTGTGGTGTCTAAGCTCTTCCGGGTGATGCATTTCCCTCACAATGGAAGCTTCACTATCGACCAACTGGAATCTGATAATCACCATCCTAATTCGACATTATTTCAGACTACCCCTTTATATGTTCCTAGATTTCGTGTAAACTCTACCTCGCCACAGGTTAATTATGTGGCATATTATCCTGGATGTTCAATTTCTTCTGAGCAGGAACCTGTGAGACCATGTTGGCCTTCCCGAGACTTATTCTCAGCAATTGATCCATTGGTTTATCCAATGGGGGCATGGGAGCCCTTGTTTCCCCCTCTTGGTCCAATTAGGATTGAGTATCCTTCCAAGTCTGATCTCGTTGTTTGTAGATCCTCAAGCCCTCGTGATTCTTCGTTGATAGACTCTGCCAGTCCTGGCCAGAATATCCATCGTCATATAGAGTATGGTCAGTTTACTTCACCCTTTGGCACTATCGACCCTCATTTGCGTGATTTCTCGGATTTTGAATTTCCTTCAGATGAGACTATCCTTGAAGCCATGTCTATGGTTTCTATACCGAGGGAGGACTTGCACTGTGGTTTGTGTTTTCTTCCCTTTTGGGAGACTTTCCAAGTTGACTATCGAAGAGACTCTTGGTCTGATCCTAGCAGTGGGATCTACCTGAACCAGTTTCATACATGAGTCGTAGCCCCCATGGGTCTTCTTTTAAGCCCTTTTCAGACCCTCTAAACATGAAAATATTGTTGAGTGATCTTATGGCCTTTCACGCTCGTTAAACTGAAATTTGAAGTCACATCTATCCGGCGGTAGTTTACCCCTTTTTTGGTTTGGATGGTCAATTGTACGAACAAAGGTATAATCTAGAGGCTTTGGATCCCTAGAAGAGTACCCTCAGGTATCATTTTAAACCTTTTTCGGGCCTAAGGGACTAAATGTATGAAAAAGGAACCCCCACGGAGTCCATAGTTAATCTCTTTTCAGACTCCCTAAAATTGAAAAGATTGTCGAGTGACCTTATTCTTTCACACTCGTTAAAATGGTCCAGAAGAACATTCCCGACGACGTCCATAGTTAAGATTTGTTCAGACTCATTAAAAATTAAAAAATGGCCAAGTGATCTTGTCTTTATCACACTCATTAAAACGGTTTTGAATAGACATCTTTTCAGTGCTAATTTACCCCTTTTTTGAACCGACTAGACTACCTTCAAAAAAGGTACCCCAGTGGAATCTCCTTTTACGTTTTTTCAGACTTTCTAAATATGAAAAACTGCCGAGCTTACCTTCTCTGGGCTTGTTAAACTTACATCGAAGGACATCACCATTGTGTTTTTTATTAATCTCATTTGCATACCCATGTATTTGGCCTAATGTCAGCTCCATGTTGCTCTCAACTGAACCATCTGAAGCATGCCTTATACGCAATCCCTGTAGCACTTTTCCTCTTCGTCTTGACACCTTTGGCCCCTAGAGGATTTTTCCCGAGTGTCATTACTTTGAACATCAGTCTTGTCCTTGTGCCTCAAACTTGTATGTTTGAAACACTCATCCCTCCTTTGTAACGTAGCATTCTTTTATTCTTTTTCCAAAATTATTGAAAAAGACAAAAGAAAATCAAATATAGCCCAAAAAGAGGAAGGGAAAAGTATTTTCTTTTTACTGGTAGCAAAATGAGTCGCCCTTGGATAAATCACATTTGTCCGTTTGTTCGTCAAACCCTGGGATTTAATATGACCTTAGGAAGCTTTTTTCGCTACATAGAGCTATGTCCTCCTCCATTTGGTTATTCTTCCAAACATATGGAGAGTTTGTGTTGCCTCCTGCCTCGTAAACTTATGTTAATGCCATGCTTCCTGAGTCTCATTATTTGTCGTGCTATTGTCCAAGAGAAGTTTTACCAAGCCTGAGTTGGCCCCTCTGCAACTTGTCTCTTTCCCTCATGCCCGACCATCCCAAATGTCCAATCAAGTCTTTGTTCAAAATCAATGAAGCCTTCAGTCTGATCATCAAGATTCTCTAGTCGATGACCGACGAGTCGTCGAAGACCTCTGGGTAGCGAAGTTGTACACTCATATTACACTCCTACTCGAGTTTTGAAGATTTTGAAGTTGGTGCTCAATCTTTGAAGACCTCATCTCCAGCCATTAGGCCTTATCATCTTCTAGAAGATGGATACTCTACATGTATATCGTTTTTATTTTGAGATGTAGCTTCGATGTGTATTGTTCATAGCTACACTTTATATAGTTATATGGCATGGATATACAGTGTATTTGATTGGTAGCCATGATTTTATTTTATCCTTAGCATGGGTATGCCCGCCTCGGTGAGACAATTATTATTTTGCAAATGACACCTCCCGATTTCTAGTCCCTGGGCTCACTTTTTCGGCACATCGGTGAATATTGTTAATGTATTTCGGCCATCAGATGCTCTTTTGACCTCACACATTAGGGGGCATCTGTTATAACCCTAATCGGCACCAGACATGCTTACCTGGCATCAGGCCATCTCAAATTCCTTCCTTGCCAAAACACTGTTGAAGAACTCTTCTTAAAATCCCCTTTTATAAAGGACCATGCACCCTACTCCATTACTACACATGTGTACACGCTAGAGGACCCAAGACAACCCGCGTGTACCTACAAAAGCATGAAAAAAGGAAAGTTGTTGACAAAACACACAACTTTGGGTAAGTTAACTAAACCTTTCGGACATGCATGGCCGGACATTCGACCAAATACCTAGCTCCTTCTAACCTATAAAATAAGGGGTAGGGGTCCCATTTGGAAGAGGAGAATCATAGTAAAGAAACTATACCCGATTGAGCATTCCCTTTCTCCCAACCTTTAGCCATGCTTGTGCAAAGAGAACTATAGAGAAAAGCAGTTGGAAGACAATGGAAGAAGAGCCCAGGACTAGGATCAAGGAACAATAGCCAACTTTTTCATTGTAAGGTATCATTGTGAAGTTAATAAAAGAATTTATTTTTCCGTCCTGCCATATGAGATTGTCATTAATGGAATATTGATTATATGATTGATTAAATCTCTAACCCGTTAGTTCATAGATCAAATGCATGTGGAGTTCTTTGTTTGTCTTTAGTGAATGTAGGTCATCATTGGGAGGAGAGTTTCATTCAAAGAATGACCAAGCGTGAAAATGGATTGACATCAAACACGAAGAATAAGGTACGTCAACTTAATCTCTTGAGCCTTGTATTTACATATGAGTAATGGGTGTCTAGGCGTGGGATGATGGTAAAAAGTAACAATATTTAGGTCATTTTTGCATGCATGATAAAACCCTTAGTGCTAGTTCGTAGGAGGGATTTACCACCCACAACACAAGGTTACCAATTCACAACAAGCCTCCAGAGGGGTACAATCGATTGTCGGGACTGAACATATGGCCAAGATATCAAAGTCTGAATCTCTTCAATAGAACTGAAGAAAAGTGGACCAGTAGGACTCCATAGGACCCCAGATGGATTTAGAGTTCATGAAGCACCGAGGCCAAATGAAACCAGTGGTTTCTCAAGAACAACACCCAATATATGATCTGTTCAATACAATTGGTTAAGATTTGGAGGGGTAATATTCATTTTTCTCTTGCACACAACCTCATGTTTATCCCTTGTGTGAGAGGGGGTTCCCATCTATGCTTATGTAAAAGTTTCATTTATATTCTCTTTAGTGTTCTAGAGTTTGTTTAGTAGTCTTGGACAAATTACTCACTTCACCTAGTGCAAAGACCCTAATCCTAGGCTATTGCTGGTGTGCTAAAAACAATAAATATTCGAGTTAATTTTATTAGCATGTGGTTGATTTTAATGGATTTTAACTCAAAGGGATCACGGAGATGAAATTGATGATGTGTAAGAGACTCGAATCCAATATAATGGAAAGGAATGATATGCACTTCTTTCTTTCGATGAATTCTACGTATGGGAAGGAGAAGAGTTATATTCTTCTTAACACAAGAAAACACTCAAAACAATGCAACTTTTAATTTATGGGATCAATATGATGCCAAACTACCAAGAAAATGTTTTCAAAAACCAAAATGCACATGCAAAACTGGCTCTTTTCCAAAACATAAACCAAAACAAACTTCCTAATGAATGCAAAATTTCTTTGTTTGATTAACTATGCAAGGAGATATGCAAACATTTTTCTTCTTAACTTTCAGATGAAAAAGATCTAAGTTTGATACAAATAACTGCGAGGAAAAAATAAATCAAACAAAGTGCACTAAAAGTGATGAGAACTAAAAGAAAACAAGTAGGGGATAATATGTTCAATCAATAACTCAATGATGCAAAGAGAAAGAAAACAAACACCCATGAAAATCCTCAAAGGATGAGTAGAAAGAAACAAAAATCAAGATAGGTTTTCATAAGAGTCATAATCATTCGAAAAGTGAGATGTTTCAAATTAAGACAAGAAAGCTCAATATAAATCAACCTTTGCAAACCTTAGTTAATAAACAGTCCTAAACAATCAATCAATATGAAAGCTTTACGAGGTGAAGATCAAATAAACTCAAAAGAAAAAAAGAACCAAGGGATCCGGTTAACCCAAGGGGACCACAACTAAGAGAAAATTTTCAAACTCAAAGGATAAACATAAATGAGTGATAAATTTCCAACTCTTATCAAAACAAAGTCAAGATTATTCAAAGGTCTCTGAGAAAAAATCTCCTTAGGATCACACTGAGAAAAAGTGAGGAGAAAGGGGTAGAAAAACCTATAAAAGGATATCATCACTACTGTTTCCAAAGGGATAGAGTGCTATAATGCTCTTGTATACACTACAGAGGATCATTGATCCTAGATCAACGCTCTGGTGTACACAGTAGAGGAGTGTTGCCACTTCTCAAAAACTCACAAAAAAGGCTAAAAACTCAGAAAACTATGCCAAAGACTATGTGAAATATTCAATGAAGAAGAGAGAAAGGGAAGTAGATAAAAAAAAAAACAACAAATAATATTTAAATGTGTGCCTCAAATGATCAAATGAAAGACAGGTCAATGTCCTTCCCCAATAGAGTTGCCAATTTATGTTACAGAAATATTCCCCTGCGGATAGGTAAACTTTCCCTTGGATTATTGATCCTTATACCAAGACATAAACAATAATTTGGACACTACCATTCTTATAAACTCATTTTTCTTATCAAAAAAGAGAGGATAAGGCAAAGTAGGATGTACTATGTTTACACCGTTTTTCTTAACTGCTCCTATCCACAAGCTTGATTCAATTTCTGGCGCAAATGAATACCTACAATGAACAACAAGAAACAAGTGACTCCCTTATACTCTAATTGATTAGGAAAAGAAAATTCATCTATGAAAATAAAATTAAACATAGACAAGTACATGAAACCACATACATGAAGGAAATAGGCCAAGTATATTAAATGATAACAAAGAAAACTTACAGACCATGAATGATGTCAGTTGCAACTCCTCCAAGATCTCCTCGTCCAAACCTTGCATGAATCCCACGATCATAATTCTGATATCTCCAAGCTTCCCCCCATTAAGCATGGAAATCCCTCATTATATAGGATTTGGAGGCTTAACCACCATGGAGAATATCACTCACTAGATCCACTAAAATGGGATCTCCAAGATTTTTAAGGGGAAAATATCTCTCAAGGATTTTAGGGAGAAAATATCTCTCAAGGATTTTAAGGAGGAAATATCTCTCAAGATCCACCAAATTAGAATTTTCATTTGAGAAAATATCTCAACCATCCATGATATTCTCAACCTTTTCTTGAGATTAGGAAACTAAATGTGAGGGATTCTCACACTAAATTAATTTCCTTTTTATGAATATTATTAAATAATTTATGTGCACATAGTATTTTGACCTTGATATGATATATTTTTCCTCCTCAGTTACTAAGGATTGTGAAAATTGTTCTTTCATGGTGTCAAGGTGTATGTGACATAGCAAGGTGCATATAACACTTTTAAAAACACTTGCGACACTTATGGTGAGGTAATTAAGTGTGGAAATTTCATGTGTAACAATGGTGAATTCGTGTAAGACTCATCGGTGCGGCCATATTTCATTATGCACTAGTGCATCCATATTAATTAACGCACCAGAGACATGCAATTATTTTTTATTAACAAAATCTCGAAACACGATGTAGTTGATTTTTCAACACATCGATGCTTATTATTAATATGTGCATTGGTGCGTGTGTGGTTTATAAGTGCACCATGATGCTTTTAAATTTATTTGAACTTTTATTTTCACACAAAATAATATATTCATCTCAAATTATCTTTCAGGATGAATTCACATGACTTGCAATACTTCAATATACATTTTAAGTTTTTTATGTCACCTTATTCTTAAAAACTTGTTTCAAAACTATATTCAAACTCAGATTGTGGTATTTTCCTCGAAATTTATTTTAGATATGTACAAGAAAATTTATTGCTAGTTTTGTTGAAATGCAGGGAGGAAACCTTATTATACGATCAAATGGTCAATTCTTCAAATTTCATCCCATTCCATATTGCTCAAAGTCCATCATGAATTTCTCCCTTTCCATCACCAGTAAGTTTAACTTATTTTATTTATGTTTCGATTATCTCATTGAATTTTTTTTTATACATGTCAATCTGAATAAAAATGTATCCAAATTTGTAGGCTCCTGATTCAAATTCGAGTTCCGATGCAGAAAATATTCCAGGAGCAACATATCGCAAGAAATTGGTAGATGAAAATGGACAGTTGCTTTACCCTGCCAATTATGTTATTCCATCTTCGAGATGCAGTCCTTGATCAACGATGGTAATAATTGTTTGGTATAATGTAATTTGAACAAAAAAAGTATTGCATTGTGCTTACTAATATAATCGATGTACTAATGTTCAATATTTTTTAAATTAGGATTCTTCTGATGATGAGAGAACTACATAACTTATTTACTTTTCAAGACCTCTTAACTAACAAACATGATAAACGATACAAATTAAGGTTGAATATTAATATAATATACTTTTAACTTTCCCAAACATTAATTAATAACTTAAGACATGTATTTACCCTTTCGTATAACTTGTTTAATTTTCAAGACCTCTTAACTACAAAAACACAATAAACGATACAAAGTAAGGTTGAAGATTAATATAATTTACTTTTAACTTGCCCAAACTTTAATAATAACATAAGACATATATTTACCCTTTTTTATAACCTATTTACTTTTCAAGACCTCTTAACTACAAAACACGATAAAATTGGTATTTTCATTTTCATCATGTTCAAATATAAAAATGACAACATAATACCTTAACTAGAACTATTGTAATATAATCTATTTAAATCTATCATTTGTAATATATACACTTAATACATCAAAAAATTTCTAAATGTCGTATAAGCAACTTTGTTGCTAATTTCACTTTTTTTTAGACATGAGCACTTTATTTTAGATATATTCAAAAATAAGTACTTAATTAAGAGTACTTTACTTTATGGAGAAAATTATATAACATGACCTAACATTAACATCAACATAAGCATATAAATTAAGTACATCAACATCAACATATAAATTAAGTACATAAACATGCACAAACAAATGTTATATATATATATATATATATATATATATATATGAACAAGTAAAATAACTGCTATAATGTACATATTTGGTCAACAACACAAATAACTGGTATAACTAAATATATAGTCGTAGTCTCTAAGGAGAAGCATGCTATGGAGGAATAGGTGATGCACCCTTCTCATCTGGACAAGGTGAAGGAGGAGGAGGTACTGAAGCAGAAGTGCCACCAGGTAACGTTCTCTACACCGAACAAGGCGATCTGTAACTATCCACCAAGCACCTAAAAATCACTAGTAGAAGGTATATCACGCATAATATACCTCTGAGAGTAGGTAATTTGAATTATAGCTGCAACAACCACTGGGACATCTGGAAACTAGGGAAAATCCTCCCCTCTCATAGATATCCCAGTGATAAATAAATATCCTCCTGAGTGGGATAATACCATTGATGAGGACCATATTAAAATGCACGTTTATGGGCATCCCATCGACAGATCAATTGCATAAGAAAGGAGGAATTCCTCTTCAGGGATGTAGCCTCCTCGTAGTACTTGAGGAGGCCTACATTACTCAAGATGAGACATGTAGCTGCAATACTAGGCCGAGGGTACAAATCCCTCTCCCTCTCTTTGTCCTCCCACTCCTGAACCATATTGTACTGGTCGAATATCTATTGTTTCTCCTCCATGTGCTGACGTCTCTGCATAATTAACATATAAATTACATCAACATGATACATAAAAACATAATTATTTTCATTAAACAAGAAATTTATTTCAAAATATGAAAACATAAAATTTGTCAATATATATATATATATATATATATATATATATATATATTATTCAATGTGCCTACAAAACAGAAATTCACTACCAACGATATGCACACATATCTTATGCGCTGCATGCAAAGTGAAATTTATTTTAACCAGTGTGTAGGACTGCACTACATGCCCCATTGTGCTCGCATTGGTGTGTTATATATCACGAACGCACCACTATAACAACTATCTATTTTCCATGGTGTGCACGTTATTATGTACACACTGGTGCATTACCTATAAATGACACATCACTCAAACAACTATCTATTTTAAACGATGTGTATAGTTTTAAATGGTGCTTATAGTTTTTTTAACTCACAGGTGCATTCCCTACAACCAACACACTGTTAAAATTAAACTATTTATTTTCTCTGGTGCATTCATAATATTAATCGTACCAATGCATTCATTATAAACAATTCACCTATGCATTTATTCAGAAAACATAGGTGAAAATAAATGGTTTCCATTCAATGATCCATATAGGTTTATGAATGCACCAGTTCATACATATAAACGATGCACGATTTAGTGGAAACTATTTATTTTGGATGGTGCATATGTTATTGAGGATGCACCGGTGTGTCATGGATAAGTACGCACCGATCTATTTCGTAATATGATGCACCTTCTAAAAATGACTATACATGATTCGTGCGCCCTGTAAAATTTACAGGGCGCACTATGTGCAGTGGGATTTGAACAGCTCAAACGTATCGCGCAGGAAAATAATAATAATAACAATAATTGAAAAACAATGCAAATTTAACTCAATTTCAAAATGTAATCCGCTAAAAATACTATGTATAAAGAAATAAAGAATTTACCTAGAAGTTTTCTTATCGAGGAGGCATGGTTTCAATGTAGTGAAAAAAATGAAATTTTCCCACCGTATGGAAAAATTGGAATCCCAAAAACCAAGCACTGAACGGAAAAAATGCAAGAAACGAAAGAAACGATGATAGTTTGCCTTAGTTGGGAAAATGTGGCACCAGTGCTTGAGAGCTTCTCTGCACTGGAAATTGTAAAAATGGTTTTTGACCATCGATTTTTTTTTGTTTAACCCTATTCTGGTGTGCTCACGTTAAGCGCACCGATGCGAACCGTTCTATATAGAGCATGGTTTCTTTTTAAAATAAATATGACATGAAGAGCACACTGGTTCACATGAAGGACAAATGCACACCATTTTTATTTTTTAATAAAAAACACAGACTGTGCAATTTTTTTTTACGCACTAGTGCTCTCGTTTTGTGCGGCACCACTAAGACCAAGTCACACCATTATGCATTTTAAAAAAAGAACAAACTATGGAGCTGTTTGTTGCTCACCCATGCAGAAAGGGGAAAACGATGCACTAATATGCAATTTTGAAGAAAAAATCTAGATGACAATCCTGTTTGTTGTGCACTGGTGCGTCCGTTTAGGGCGCACCGGTGCTTTTGATATTCTTTTATATGATTTGCACCATTGTTTTATTTATTTTTTAAATAACTCTACAAGGGTGCACCATTTTCTATTAGCACCGGTGAATTTATATATGGTGGCTCATTGGTACGGTATAGGATTATAAACGCACTGTTAAAAATTGTCTGCTAAAACATCCGCCCACGCACCTCCGCTAGTGACCTCCACTATAAACATATTTTTTGGATATTTTTATAGGGGCTTCTGCAAAAACCTCCGCTATAGGGTATTTTCGTTGTAGTGTGTACATAAGACCAGAGAGAAGCATAAATATATAAAGCTCCTAGTGAAACCTTCAAGGAGAGAAAGAGGCCCAAAAGGTTATCTATTTATGCGACACTCATGACAAATCTTGTCAATGCATAACCTTCCACCTTTGAATAAGAAGTCAAGAAGAAATAATGGAAGGAATCTATGATGGAAGAATATTGATCCATCATGAAAAATGATGTATGGGAAATTGTGCCTAGACCCAAAGGAATGTCTGGAGTAACTTGAAAATGAGTTTATAAGATAAAGCATGCAATAGATGGGAGTATTGATAGATACAAGGAAATATTCATGGCTAGAGGGTTCTCCAGCAAGAGGGATAATACTATGATGAGACGTTTTCTCCAGTTTCCAGATATACATCTATTAGAATCATCATATCTATTGTAGCATCCATGGGTTGTAAAGACCGCTTTTCTCAATGGATTAATTGAGGAAGAACTTTACATAAAGAAAACTCAATATTTTGAGGTACAACCGAGAGAAACCCATGTATGCATATTAAACAAGGCCTTGCATGGAATCAAGCAAGCTTCAAGAGCTTGGTATGCACGAATTTATAGTTACCCGATGAGACTTGGATTTTCCAAGATCTATGTTGATCCAAACCTTTATTACAATGTTGTGAATGATGCACTTGTGATCCTACTACTATATGTTGATAATTTGTTTATGACTGGTGCAAAGCCTCTCATTATTCAATGTAAGAGGGAGTTAGCCTGTAAATTTGATATGAAGGATCTTGGTTTAATGCATTATTATATGGGACTAGAATTATGGTAGAAGCGTGGTGAAATATTCCTAGGGAAAGGGAAGTAAGTTGTAAATATCCTTTAGAGGTTTGGGATGATGGATTACAAATCCATAGAAACTCTGATTGTGACAGATATGAGAAAGTTGAGAGACTTTGATTCTGATCTAGTAAACTTGTCCCTGTACCAATAGTTGATTGGCTCATTGATGTATTTGGTTAGTACCTGACAAGACGTTTGATTTTTTGTGAAGACATTGAGACAGTTCCAGGTGGAACCTAGACATGCGCATTGGATAGTTGCAAAGTAGATTTTGAGATATCTTAATGGGACGCTAAATTATGGTTTGAGGTATGCGTTAAACAATGATGTACAACTACATAGATTTACTAATTCAGATTGGGAATGGAGTCCATATGATAGAAATAGTACTTTTCGTATATGTTTCAGTTTGGGCTCTATTATGTTATCATGGGATAGAAGGAAACATAAGTCTGTTACAATAATCACCGCATAAGAAAATTATATTGCAACTTGTGATGATAATACATAAGCATTATGGATCCATAAGATGATTTTTGGACTATTTAATTAGGTGCTAGATTCAACTATGTTATATTGTGATAAACAAATTTGTGTGAAGATTTTAAAGGATCTTGTGTTCCATGACAAGTCGAAGCACATTGAGATCAAGTACTATTTTATCTGTGATAAATTCCATAAGGGAGAAGTAATTCTCTAGTACATCTCCACTGATGAGAAGAAAACTAATATCTTGAAAAAGCCTCTATCCAAGATAAATTTTACATACTTGAGGGACAAGTTGGGAGTCGTGGAGATTGCTCCCTTGGCTTAAAGGGAGTGATTATATGTATCATACTAGAACAACTTAGATATCATACTTTGGCATCATGCTAGTACATATTAGATATGATACATATGTCTTGAGACACATCATGCTAGTACATCTCAGATATGATGCATTAGCATCATGCTATTACAACTTAGAGATGATGCATATGCCTCAGTCACATCATGATAGTACAACTTAGATATGATGTAGTAGAATCATGATAGTACATCTTAGAGATGATGTCAATGACTCGCATCATTCTAATACATCTTAGAGATGGTGCATTGACACCATGCTAGTACGGGTTAGATATGATGCAAACGCATTGATCTGCATCATGCAAGTACAACTTAGATATGATGCATTCACATCATGCTAGTACGACTTATAGATGATGTAGATGATAGTCCACATAATACCAGTACAACTTAGATATAATGCATTCACATCATGCTAGTACGACTTAGAGATGATACACTAGAGAGAATGGTCCTTGTATCCCATTGTGGGGCATTCAACATTTGTTGGGACAATCATTCTTATAGGACGTATGTCCAGACTAGAAGAGTGGTATTTGTGTCACTATGTTGAGTGAAGTGACTTATGAAAGACACTCTATTGAGTGTGTTGAGTCCA
Source organism: Picea mariana (assembly GCA_032191745.1). Lineage (NCBI taxonomy): Eukaryota > Viridiplantae > Streptophyta > Pinopsida > Pinales > Pinaceae > Picea > Picea mariana. Next base: position 30,750 of record JASDQU010885085.1, read on the forward strand.
ACACATGAATCCCCTTCTCTGCTACAACAGTCCCTTGGAATATCCGCCTTCCCTCCAATGCTCTAGCCTAAGTTGGCTAGGAATCTAACTGGCTTAAAAACCAGGAAATTATATCAGCTGTAGCCTAATCACTAGCTCATCTTAACAAGCTTTCACATACGATCATGGATTCTACAGGTTTCAGAAGTAGAATGATAGCAGCCTCCATATAGAGCTCGAATCCAAGGATTAACCACGTGAAGAAACGACCAAAAATCTCCTAGGCATGTCAAAATACAAAGGTTATATTTGCATGAGTCATAAACGCCATGTGCCTTCAGGGGAAGCACATGTATCCTCTTAAGAGCATCAATCTCATGATTAAATGATATTAACACAAAACTATGGTTAAGGACTTAGGCAATAAGGTTATACTCAAATTATTCAACATCATTCCCTATTGCTCAGGTGGAGTATGGCCTCGAGAGATGACGTAGATGATGATATGATTTGATGCCAGGAGACTATTGTACTGCATGGTGATAGATTGTGTAGCTATTAGTTGATTGCAATGGATACTGTGTGTATATAGATAGTAGTTATGAACTACTATGGTGGATGTGTTCCACTGGTAGTGATTGTGTTTAACTAGATAGTAGTTTTTCACTACTAGGAGTGGTTGTTTACCACTGGATAGTAGTTTTGTACTACTATGGATCGACACTATTATGAGCTATTGGATGGAATTGTAGTAACTATGTACTACTACATGATTTCCATGGATACTACCAGTAGTGTTGAAGGTGTTTCCTAGGATGGTGTGCCAAATAGTAGTGTTGGAGGTGTTATCCAACTAGATGTACCTATGTGGCTATGATGTTGCTACCTATGTGGCTATGATGATGAGAAATTGGGGATTGAACACTATGTTCGGAATTAAAGGACAAAGGGATGCAGACTCAATATGAAGTAAATAATTTCTCCAAAGTAACATTGCTCTAAAAGTTCAATTTTTTCTCTTCTTTTCCATAGCTCGGAATTGGCCCATTTATAGCCTTCAAATGGAACTGAAGGGATGAGTCAGAACATTTCTAGTATAAGGAAGGCCAAGGATCATAGATCTCCTGTCATGACATGGAAACTCAACATTAATTTTCAATTTTTGGTACAATTATCAATGTACGTGGTGTGTAGCGGTGCAGCCTACATATACGCATGTTGTATAGTAGGCAAGATGTGTACATGTGGAAAAATATTTATTTTTAGCTCTGGATTTTACAAACAGGGATGATAAGTCTGCATGGGGAAGTGGAAAAAGGCCTTATGTGCAAGCTTGCATAGGGTGAGGAAAATATTGCTATAACATATGCCCCCTAATGTGTGAGTTCAGAGGAGTATATGTGATGGCCAAAATACATTATAAACAACCCAGAAGTGAAGTGATGGGAAACCAGCTGGAAGAACTAGTTGCTCATACATTCTGCACTAAATTTGCAGAGATCACTGCCAATAGAATTACACTGTAGATCCATATGAAAATATACCAAACAACTATCTGTGGCCATGAATAGGAAAATGCAAATGTGGTTACATGCCAAAATTTGTCACAGTCACGAAAAAGGCCCAATAGAACCAGTCTCAAAAATCAATCTGAATATTTCTATATACAATGGAGTACAATATGATCTCCCATGATCACTAAAGTCATATAGGTATTGGTCCAATGAAAAATAAGAAACAACTCAGGGAAGTTGTGGCCACATAGTGATGTCTTTAATTCTTCTGCACAATCCTCCAAAGGTGCAAGTCTACATCATGTGAATAAAGGATTTGAGGTCGAACACAATGAGACATCATTTGATTACCAGTCATTGAGGTATACCATTAACAAACACGAGATAGCCTACCGATAATGAAAGTAGCTATCGAGGCAAGGAGTACATTCTTACAAGTGTGAATAGAGGAGTTGGTGTCGAACATCTAAAGAATCCATCTATAATGAGATATTGATGTATTCCCAATTGTCGATTGCGAGAGAAATTGCCACTAATGAATGCAAGCCTCAAGGTACTCATAAGATTCTAGGTCCTATTTCTAGAATAGATGATTTTAAGTCGATGGAAGGATACCTGCTAAAAGGAGATAATTAAGGCATCTCTCATCAGTCAGTATGAGGTACAAAGCAGGAGCTTCATGATTTGGAGGAAATCGGGAGAAGAACATGTTCATAAACCAACAACCCTGTGTGTCTTTCGCGTGTGCCAAGTGCAAGAGGTACATGAAAAGGACCCTATGAATAACAACCAATGAAGAAAATTGTTGACAAAGGCGAGGAAACCACAAATAAGGCTAATGAAATCCAATACATTGCATGAATCCCAATGTGTGAATAGATGTCTTGTCATCGAACACAAGGGGAGCCACCCAGTCAATGACCGCTGATGAAAAGTATATTGTTGAGTGTAAGGTTACCTACCAATGATGAAAGTAAGACCAGGGTGCATGATAGGACTACAGTATCATGTGATACTGAGAAAAACTAAGGGTATGACTGACATGCAAAGTCAAGATTTCTGAGGATTGGCCGACACATGTTGATAGACTTCCTTTGAACGAGAGCATGAGACATATCGAAGAATCCGACATAATAGAATCAATGATAAAACCATGAGATGCAAGAGGCATAAATGAAATTCTCTATAGGGACTAGAAGAGTAACCATTCGACAAAGAAGACTCTGTAACGAGCTCAACTTCCTAAGGCCATGCTAATCCCAATATTATGATGAAAAATGGATTGAATAACTTTGTGCTCTATTCAAAGGTGACACGACTGCTGCCAACATAAGATGTTAAGTACCTATACCAGATCTGCAAATATACTTCAGAAATAACCAAGAATAAACCATAAACCATTCACTATAACATGGACACAAGAAATAGAGAAAACCCTTGAGGTAGGGTAACACCATATATTAATCCTTATGGAAGGATAAAACTCCTCAAGCAATCCTTGCTTGTACAA
>JASDQU010885086.1:25620-38160 GCA_032191745.1 Picea mariana
AAGACATTCAGAGACATGTGGCCAATTTGGTCCAGGGGCATAAAATCCAAACTAAGTAGCATAAAGGAGTTCCATAAGCTGACAAAAGTTTGTTTGGCTAAGGCCCATGAAACCACACTACCCACAATATTCCGACACATTTTTCTTGAAAATCAACCTCTTGTTTGGTAATTTCACTATACATCATTGAGAAAAAACCTAGTGCCAAAGATCCTCTAAAAAACAGTTTTCTGGTCAACAAAATGACATCGGAGGGCCCCCACTAGTTGAAACTTGATTCTCTGGATCCAATGAAATCAATGGTTCATCCATCTGAATCTCAGTTTTAAGTTTCATCATGAGTTGCAACTCACCTCCTCAATATAGTCAAGGACATGTCGTGAATTTGGTCCAAGGGCATAAAATTCAAACCGAGCAACACAACGGATTTTTGTAAGCTCCCACAAGTCTGTTTGGACAAGCCCCAATAAACCATGCTACCATAATCGCTTGACACAATGTTCTTGAAAATAGACCTCTTGTTCAACAATTGCACTATGCCTCATTGAGAAAAACCCCAGTGCTATGTCTTGCCTTGATTTTCCTTGCCATACTATGTCATGCCTTGCCTTGCCATGCCATGCCTTTCCTTTGCATGTCTTTTCATGTCATGCCTTACATTTCCTTTCCTTTTCATACCACCCATTGCCTTTACTTTCCATGTCATGCATTGCATTGCCTTCCTTTTAATTCATCTTGAATTCTATACATTTCCTCCATTTTTGTATGCTTGATCCGTTTATTTGAGAAGAGTTCTTCAAATTTTTCCCATGTGCAGTGCCATCTAGTATCTTGATCAATACTCATCCACCACTTCCAAGATTTGTCAAGAAAATAATTTCTTACCCTTGAAGGAGTCATATCATATTCTTTTACCAACCTTAACCATTCCATAGGATTGATTTCATATTTATCTTCATCTCATGTAAATTTATGTATTTCCATTGATTCTTAATTGAGGTCTAACTACAATCCTCAAATTAAAACCTTATTATATTACAAATAATGATCTCAAATAGTTATAATCCTTGTTCCCATATAATATTCTATTTTTTTCTCTTTCCAATGGATTTTTAATCAACTCAATTGGACATTCCAATCAAAAGTTATGATAGTTTTAAGTGAACATACCTTTGAAACCCTAATTTGGAGTCTGTCCTCTGAGCCAACATTCCTTCTGATGTATCTCTACAATTTCGGTCCTTTTGAGTCTAAAATTGAGACCTTTAATCCTCTTATGTGTCCTCTCTTCAATTCTATAGGTCTGAGCAAAATTGGATGTGCCAAGTGGAAGTTGTGGTAACTTCCCCACACCTTGCTAATTTTTTGCCTTTCTAGGAGAGAGAACTTGTACAACTTTCCACATGCATAATATTTGATATATGATTATAAAAATTAAACCTATAATACTACAGGTCGTTCACTTTCCAATGCAACTAGTCTCATATAATTTGGAGCCTCGATGAATACGATATGACGATTTTAACCGGAACACCTATTTGATACTAGTCAATAGGACTAGTCATATACCATATCTTCCACAGAGTGTATCTCCAAATTTATGATGACCCAGAAGCTGGAATTTTTACCACAAAGATCTTGATATGTCCTTTAAATAACCTCGAATTTTCTCCTTCTAAAGTGGCCCTGAGAAAATGTTATAGAAAAAATTACAAAATTATTTTGTTGAGGAAGAAAAACCCTAATTACACACCAGAATTACACACCATTTATATAAATTGAGTGTGAAGCACAAATCCAGGATAGATAAGTTACACAATAACTCCTTAAATAATAAGGGAACCCCCTCCAAATAACCAAATACCTTTCATACATCAAATTTCACCTCCTTCAATAATGAATGCATGGTCTTTTATATATAGCTATTCAAACTTGCACATGAGGCCTCTTTACTACTATGACGACCCTATTATATATATATATATATATATATATATATATATATATACACATTAAATGTACATTCAAGCCCATATATTCCACCCCTTGGGATCATATCATATACATTTAGCCATATATATGCCCCCCTTGGGTCATAACAAAGGCATGGCATGGATCAATAAGGCCTTGAAGTGTCATGCCATGGAAAGGAAATACATGGCGTGTAATGACATGACATGGCATGGTATGGATAGGAAAGGCATACAATACCATACCATGGTATGCCTTGCCCTGCCTTCACTTGTCTTTCCTTGCCATAACATGCCTTTCCATGCCTTGTCATGCCATGTCATGCCTTTCCTTGGCATGGCATGGAAAGGAAAGGCATGGCACTTCAAGGCATTTGCATGCCTTGCCTTGCATTCCTTTCCTTGAATTTCCTTGCATGGAAAGGAAAAACAATGTAAGGCATGGCATGGCAAGGCATGCCATGGAATGGAAAGGCATGGCATGGAAAGGAAAGACATGAAAGGAAATGAAATGCAAGGCATGGCATATAAAGGAAAAACATGGCATGGAAAAGAAAGGCATTACATGGAAAGGTATGTCAAGGTAAGGCATGATATGTAATGAAAAGGAAAGGAATGACATGGAAAGTCAAGACAATGCAAGGCATGGCGTGGCATGACAAGGCAATGAAATGCATGACATGGCAAAGCAAGGAAATGCAAGGCATGGTATGGAAAGGAATGCAAAGGAAAGGCATGGCATGGCATGTAATAACATGGAAAGACACGACAAGGCAAGGCATGGAAAGGCAAGGCAAGGCAAGGCATGACATGGAAAGGCAAGGCAAGGCATGACATGGAAAGGAAATGCATGACCTGGAAAGGCAGGGCATGGCATGTCATGGCATGTAAATGCATGGAAAGTCATGGTATGGAAAGGAAAGGCATGACATGGCAAAGCAAGGCATGGCATGTGTTAGTGCTAGAAGTTGCCCCTAGACTGCTATAGGGTCAAGCCTAGCACCCCTTCAGTTATTGCAATAATTTTATAAATAAGAATGTGTTTGGGTTTTGAAAGAAGATGGATCGGGTAGATGAGAGAGAAAGAAAAAGAGAAACAGGCTAAATGCCAATCAGTAAAACACCATTGGGCATGGAGTCAAGTAAACACCCTATTGATCGGAGACAATCAAATTGTATATCAGATAAGACGCTTTTATATGTAAATGGATAGAAGAATAGGGAATAGACAAAAGTAGAACACCTCCTCAAACCAAGATTCTCTTAGTCAAATGGATGCAACGATACTTGAAACAAAACACATGGATGATAGGCAGTCACAGAAAAAAATTTACCGCTCTAGAATCTATCATCCATAAGTTTCCATTGATTCTCAATGTCTGTAATTCGTTCAAGTAAGACGAATGATAGAATGTAAAACAAGGAAGGTGGAAAAACAATGTTTAGACAAAAAAATCACAATCTGATAAACAAATGTCATATATCTCCAACGTTAGAAACGATTACAGACATACAATGCCTTCAGGTATAAAATCACTCAGGCTGGATGCTATTTCATTGATCTCTTCTCAGGCCTTACCCTCGCGGGTCTTCCCCCTCTTTGTTCCCCTTTCTCATCTGAATGATAAAAAATATATAACTATAGATAGATAAACTATCACTGATTTCTCACCCTTGAATTTTGGAACTGCTTGTTGATTTGTTGATCTTGAAAATCTGGAAATTTTGGATACTTTGCCAACTGTTGCATTGATATTAGATTAGAAATCAAATTCCATTCATGTTGTCTTCAAAACCAGATCGAATCCTTAACTCTTCCATTTGTTTCTTTTTCTTCCTATTATGCCTTTCAATGTTGAGAGGTGGTTAATGCACGGGAAAAGGTCTCGAATGCTGAAGATGATTTGTTACTTTTTCTTTAATTATTTTTCTAACAAATCTGGAATTGATTTGTCACCTTTGACTTTCTTGAATCTGGAACATTTATCCAAATCAGACTTGTCATTTTGATTACTTGATCTTTGCCCGAAAATCTGGAAATTAACTTCTTTAATTTACACTCTGCCACCTATGCCTTATTTGAAGAGATTAGATTCCCTTTCCTGAGTTTAAAAACATAATTAGCCTTTCTCTGAATGAAATTGATAATAATAACATATTGATTGTGACTTGGGAAGAGAAAATTTGGATTTCAATTGGTCGAATAGAAGCTGCTTTTCTTCCTGGCACTTGGACATGTCTATGTAGGAATCCGGCTTGGGATTTGAATTGGGGTTTTGTTTGAGTTTCATGGTAGGATTGGACAGGAACGAATGTATGGAATCCTGGCGCTTCATTATCCGAGGTGCCAAGCATTGTGTAGCAGGTGTAACTGGACCAAAAAGATCAGCTGCAACATCTTTTTGAACTGCATTTAATTGATCTTCAAAATTGTTTCTATAAGCATCTAAAACATGCTGCCTTCCTCTGTCTTTGGATGTGTTCACTTCCTTGTGCACGGACGTCTGTTGCTGAAGATGACAAGGGGATTATTCCTTTGAAAAATAATTTCCAGCAAATATGTGCCTCTCCTTCTTCTCTGAAGGAGTCTTAATCGCCTGGACTTCAGACAAATTCCCTTCGACGATAGTAGAAGATGAATGCAATTGATAATGATAACATATTTATTTGTTGTCAATTGTTTGTGCCAATGAAATCAAGAAAAATTCAGTGGACAAGTCTTCATCAGAACTGGAAAACCTTCGTCGATTGGCTTCTTTGTGAGCTTCTTGTCGAAATCTTCTTGTAGTTTGGCTTCCCATAGAAGGAGCTAGTTGGTGAAGAGCGTCCCTGGCAGCAATTAGAATGCTTACTATGAATCAAACAATGGCAAGGATATTTGATGAAGAGAGGGGCATAGGGAAGAATACGAGTGACCTGTAAATCCTCGATTTCAGTCATCTTGTAGACCCTATCTTGACGTCTTTTCTATGTCCCTTCATCTACTATCTATGATGTCGCTTCATCTTCCTTAACTCTTGCAAGAGTTTCTGCTACAGACCTTGTATCTCTCAATTCATAATTGTATGGCAAGGCATGTAGACATAAGTGGATATGAAGCCCAAACAATGTCGAAGCAATTCCTGAGTTGTAGTCCATTTTCTCTATGTGCGGCTAGACCTGGAATGATTCCTTTCACGCTACCCATCAGTTGGTCTAAGGGAAAAGAAAGATTAATTTCTGAACCGAACATATGCACCTTTCATACATAAACCATCACTCGAAACATTTGTCTCTATCACTGTCATCAACAGAATGCAACAGAAAAGAGATTTACAATAATTGTTTGTAAGTCAATACAGAGTAGTTTGTTGTGATTTAGAAAATGCTTCAAGTTCTTGCCGAAAACAATGGAAAAAAGGAGACTCAAAAGACAGAAGGACAGAACTCTCTAATGCGCGGCTCAAATAACTGCCAAGGGCCCTTTATTTTTAATTGGCTGTTGTTGTTTAAATCCACTAGGCGTTCACCCTGGACATTCATTCTGAGCACTCCTCCTCCATGTGGCTTGGTTGGCACTTGGCTCTTAGGCTTGGATTTGACTTGTGTTTGTATGCAGGTATTCTTGACTCTGGACTTTGATCCCAATGCCCGATGGTGGATACATAAGAAAACTCTACTCTGTCATATGCCATCTGAGATGCCCTGTCGATATAAGCAAATGATAATTTACTACCAGAGATTTGGGATACATGGCAGTTGGAGGATGAGAAAGTATTTTGAACACTTTCCAAGAACTGCCAACTGTTTGAATACCATGATTCTTGACACCTGTCTTCATATTCAAACAATGTTGCCCAACATTCACAAATACCAATTCAACACACGAAGATCTTAACTTTATAGCTAACCATTGTTTTGTATGACTGCAGGTGCGTGGCCTCGAGGACTGGAGATTGTCCTTATGGCACAACCAAATTTTTTGGTGGAATTTATAATAAAATCAACCCTTCCTATATGAGGCGAGTTAAGAGCTTAGTACTACTTCTGTCATATACGACACCGGTCCTCAGGAACAATACCTCTTGGTGCTACGGGAATAACCCCATTCCTATAACAAAGAGAACATTGAAAAATTAGTATTTGGATACTAACATTGGTTCCTTCTGGAGGATGATGCTCTCCCTGTGAGGCATTAAGAACAAGCAAACCACTGTGCCTTTCCTCTGTGCATCCATGTAATGTAACCTGTAAACTTTTTCCTTTGCAAACATCCACATTTATGCTCTGCCTAGTCTATTGGGTTATGGAATCAGTCAATACCATTTCAACTCTGGCTTCAAACTTCTGCAACTTATCAAAATGCTGAAAACAAACTCACTGTAAAACTGATTACACTATGCAAACTGTGAATACAAATGCTCAATAAGATAGCTTATTGTCTGCCCTACTTATAACCAAGTGTTTCCTTTAGATCAGGTGAAAGAATGCTTCCAATGAATCCATTCAAGTAATATGCTAATTGGTAAAACTCTTGATCTAGTTCTGACAAATAAAGAGACCCATAGCATATCAAAGTGAAAAGGAAAAGTGAAGCAAAGCCAACCTTCGTTGAGCAAGAGTAATTTTCCGTTTGAAGTGTTTGAAAACTTAATATAATCAGCAAAAGGATCATGAAAGAGACAAAGAGAAACCTCTTTCTGTTGTTTCAGCTGAATATCAAAAGGTCTCTGTATATCTTCTTTCTGATAATAGCTGCCACATTCAACTATTTGCAAATCTGAACGTAATTGCAAGTTGATTTCACTAGTTTTCTGTTCATAAAACTGCTTCAGGTCCCCATCGTTGCCTTCCTCAACCTCGGATGCATAACTGTCATAAAGTGGCTTACTGCTGAAGTTTTCATTATGTGTTGATGTGAAAATTTGCCCTCCACTTGAACCATGACTATCAAGAAGAGAATCTAATTTTTTGTTGTGATATAGCTGCTGATCAAAGGCCTTAGAGAGAAAAAATGAGATCTGTTGTTCATAGAAAATGCCATCATCTTCAGAATTATAAAACTTATCATAGATAGGTGAGCCAAAAGCCTTTGTGTCTTGCATAGAAGAACGAGCAGCCTCATGCTATAAAACAGATTTAGAAGAAGATTTGAAAGACGATGAAACATATTCTCTTTCCTCAACATAATCATCCTTTATATCATAATCAAAATTACTATAAACATTTGAACGAAGCACAAATGTGTCTACAATATGGTTGTCCCCTACATCCTTACAAACAAAAGAAGTATTAACTATATGTTGAATGTCAAATTCAAATTCTTTACAACAGCTATCAAAAGGAAAATCAACTGGATAAATGTTTTTGTAATAATGATGAAAGACAGTGTGAAAATCCTTCAAAGAATGAATGCTAGCAGAAAGAAGGGACTGGCACCATTCACGAGCATGTTCTTCTAATGAAAATCTAAACATCTTGATTAAGACATCCTCATGAACAAAATTATGTTCAAGCATGCATTTATGAAAATTTCATAAATGCTCACCAGGATGATCATCCCTGCATCCTCTAAATCTGGGAAGATATTCATCCCATTCAGATATTGAAGGTACTGGATGTGGAAAACCAGCTATGTTGGTGAAATCACAAAATGCATACCTCCAAGCCAAAATGGTTTCCATGGCCATCATGGATCTTCAACTAGTGGAGTCGCCTATGAATCTCAGGACAATGGAGTCACCATGGTGAAAGATGTGCAGTCATGTATCTGCCCTCTTCCTGTTCACCATCAAGAAGCGGATCTGATCGTTGTCGTTCTCCCAGGGAAGATCTCTTCGTTGCTTCATCCTCGACAATGGCGCCAAAAAAGTTAGTGCTAGAAGTTGCCCCTAGACTTCTATAGGGTCAAGCCTAGCACCCCTTCAATTATTGCAATAATTTTATAAATAAGAATGTGTTTGGGTTTTGAAAGAAGATGGATCGGGTAGACGAGAGAGAAATAAAAAAAGAAACGGGCTAAATGTCGATCAGTAAAACACCATTGGGCATGCAGTCAAGTAAACACCCTGTTGATCGTAGGCAATCAAATTGTATATCAGATAAGACATTTTTATATGTAAATGGATAGAAGAATAGGGAATAGACAAAAGTAGAACACCTCGTCAAACCAAGATTATCTTAGTCAAATGGATGCAACGATACTTGAAACAAAACACATGGATGATAGGCAGTCACAGCAAAATCTTTACCGCTCGGGAATCTATCATCCATAAGCTGCTATTGATTCTCAATGTCTGTAATTCATTCAAGTAAGATGAACGACAGAATGTAAAACAAGGAAGGTGGAAAAACAATGTTTAGACAAGAAAATCACAATCTGGTAAACAAATGTCATATATCTCCAATGTCAGAAACGATTACAGAAATACAATGCCTTCAAGTATATAATCACTTAGGCTGGATGCTATTTCATTGATCTCTTCTCAAGCCTTACCCTCACGGGTCTTCCCCCTCTCTGATCCCCTTTCTCATCTGAATGATAGAATATATATAACTATAGATAGATAAACTATCACTGATTTCTCACCCTTGAATTTTGGAACTACTTGCTGATTTGTTGATCTTGAAAATATGGAAAGTTTGGATACTTTGCCACATGTTGCATTGATATTAGATTTGAAATCAAATTCCATTCATGCTGTCCTCAAAACCGGATCGAATCCTTCACTCTGCCATTTGTTTCTTTTTCTGCCTATTATGCCTTTCAATGTTGAGAGGTGGTTAAAGCATGGGAAAAGGTCTCAAATGATGAAGATGATCTGTTACTTCTTCTCTAATTATTTTCCTAACAAATATGGAATTGATTTGTCACCTTTGACTTGCTTGAATCTAGAACATTTATCCAAATCAGACTTGTCATTTTGATTACTTGATCTTTGCCCAAAAATATGGAAATTAACTTCCTTAATTTACACTCAGCCACCTATGCCTTATTTGAAGAGATTAGATTCCCTTTCCCGAGTTTAAAAAAATAATTATCCTTTCTGTGAATGCAATCGATAATAATAGCATATTGATTGTCACTTGGGAAGAGAAAATTTGGATTTCAATTGGTCGAATAGAAGTTGCTTTTCTTCCTGGCACTTGGACATGTCTATGTAGGAATCTCACTTGGGATTTGAATTGGGGTTTTGTTTGAGTTGCAGGGTAGGCTCAGGAATAGAAGATGCTTTTATTCTTGGCACTTGGACATGTCTATGTAGGAATCTCACTTGGGATTTGAATTGAGGTTTTTTTTGAGTTGCAGGGTAGGCTTGGATAGGAACGAATGCATGGAAGCCTGGCGCTTCACTATCCAAGGTGCCAAGCGTTGTGTAGCAGGTGTAACTGGACCAAAAAATCAGCTGCAACATCTTTTTGAACTGCATTTAATTGATCTTTAAAATTGTTTCTATAAGCATCTGAAACATTCTGCCTTCCTCTGTCTTTGGATGTGTTCACTTCCTTGTGCATGGATGTCTGTTGCTGAAGACGACGAGGGGATTCTTCCTTTGAAAAATAACTTCCAGCAAATATGTGCTGCTCCTTCTTCTCTGAAGGAGTCTTAATCGCCTGGACTTCGGAAAAATTCCCTTCGACGATGGCAGAAGATGAATGCAATTGATAATGATAGAATATTTATTTGTTGTCAATTGTTTGTGCTAATGAAATCAAGAAAAATCCAGTGGCCAAGTCTTCATCAGAACCGAAAAACCTTCGTTGATTGGCTTCTTTACGAGATTCTTATCGAAATCTTCCTGTAGTTTGGCTTTCAATAGAAGGAACTGGTTGGTGAAGAGCGTCCCTGGCAGCGATTAGAATGCTTACTGTGAATCAAACAATGGAAAGGATGTTTGATGAAGAGAGGGGCATAGGGAAGAATACAAGTGACCTGTAAATCCTTGATTTCAGTCATCTCGTAGACCCTATCTTGACGTCTTTGCTATGTCCCTTCATCTACTATCTATGATGTCGTTTCATCTTCCTTAACTCTTGCAAGAGTTTCTGCTATAGACCTTGTATCTCTCAATTCATAATCGTATGGAAAGGCATGTAGACGTAAGTGAATATGTAGCCCAAACAATGTCGATGGAATTCCTGAGTTGTAGTCCATTTTCTCTATCTGCGGCCAGACCTGGAATGATTCCTTTCATGTTACCCATCAGTTGGTCTAAGGGAAAAGAAAGATTAATTTCTGAACCGAACATATGTGCCTTTCATACATAAACCATCACCCGAAACATTTGTCTCTATCACTGTCATCAACAGAATTGCAACAGAAAAGAGATTTACAATAATAGTTTGTAAGTCAATACAGAGTAGTTTGCTATGATTTAGAAAATGCTTCAAGTTCTTTCCAAAAACAATGGAAAAAAGGAGACTCAAAAGATAGAAGGATAGAACTCTCTAATGCCCAGCTCAAATAACTGCCAAGGGCCCTTTATTTTTAATTGGCTGCTGTTGTTTAAATCCACTTGGCGTTCACCCTGGACATTCATTTTGAGCACTCCTCCTCCATGTGGCTTGGTTGGCACTTGGCTCTTAGGCTCGGCTTTGACTTGTGTTTGTATGCAGGTATGCTTGACTCTAGACTTTGATCTCAATGCTCGATGGTGGATACACAAGAAAACTCTACTCTATCATATGCCATCTAAGATGCCCTGTCGATATAAGCAAATGATAATTTACAACCAGAGATTTGGGATACATGGCAGTTGGAGGATGAGAAAGTATTTTGAACACTTTCCAAGAACTACCAGCCGTTTGAATACCATGATTCTCGACACCTGTCTTCATATTCAAACAATGTTTCCCAGCATTCACAAATACCAATTCAACACACGAAGATCTTAACTTTATAGCTAACCCTTGTTTTGTATGACTGCAGGTGTGTGGCCTCGAGGACTGGAGATTGTCCTTATGGCACAACCAAATTTTTTGGTGGAATTTATAATAAAATCAACCCTTCCTGTATGAGGCGAGTTAAGAGCTTAGTACTACTTCTGCCATATATGATACCGGTCCTCAAGAACAACACCTCTTGGTGCTACGGGAATAACCCCATTCCTATAACAATGAGAACATTGAAAAATTAGTATTTGGATACTAACAACATGGAAAGGGAAGGCATTGCAGGACAAGTGAAGCAAATGAAAGGCGGGACATGGTATGGCATGGCAAGGCAAGACATGAAATGATATGGTAAGGCAAGGCATGGATCAATAAGGCCTTGAAGTTATGTTGTTTTCCATGCAATTCAAAAGAAATTATGGATCAATAGTATAATGAGACTACACCATAAGGATGCACCATAAACCTATTTAGTCATAGACCTTTCTATGTAAATCCTATTAATTATGATAATGTGTGTTTCAAAACTATGAAGATACCTTAGATCCGTGTTTCAAGTTTTGTGGATGATTTTATGGTTAGGAATTTATGGATGATCATTGATTTACCTATTAAGTGCTCTTTCTAAATCATTGATGGTTATTTCTTGATTGCATTAAATAAATGTTTTATCCAAGTGGTGATATTGCATGTTATCTTGTATTCTTATTGAATAAAGCTTGTCTTGAAACCCTCAATTTCATGGTTATATTAGTACTTACCCTCTATTTACATCCTTGTTAGCTTGTCATCTAGGGTTTAATTGTCATATTTCACGCTTAGAATGCACCTTGACACCTTTGATTACATTTCTTTCATAATTTTCATCCCTTTATGGACTGATTCTTGAATATTCTAGGGCTATTATGTGCCATATTCCATTTCAGATATCATTTTTTTGTTATCTAAACCCTATTTTAGGCTTGCATTTTCCATCCCGCTTTCATTACATGATTACTTGTTTTAAGGGGTGTTATATTTGTCACGTTGTAACTTGTTATCGCTAAAGTTAAACATCTTAAGCACAAGTTTTATAATAGCTATAGTTTTCTTGTTGATTTGTGGTGTTTGGGACTTCCCATTGACTTGTTTGAACTTAGTTAATATAATTTATTGGATTGGAAAAGCATGACAATGTCATGGCATGGAAATGGAATGTCATGGAAATGGAATGCCATGGCATGGCTTGGAAAGGCATAGAAATGGCATGTCAATGGCATGGCATGGCATGGAAATGGCATGGAAATGCACGATAATGACATAGAAATTACATGTCTTGGAAAGACATGGAAATGATAGGGAATGGTGTGGCATGGAATGGAAAGGCAATGCATGCAATGGCATGCCATGGTAAGGTAAGGCATGCAATCTCATGGCTTGGAAAGGCATGTCATGGCATGGCATGGAAAGACAAGTTATGGCAAGGAATGACATGGCAAGGCAAGGCATGCAATGGTATGTCATGGCAAGGAAAGGAAAGGCATGCAATTTCATGTCATGGAAAGGAAAGGCAGATAATGGCATGTTATGGCAAGGAAAGGCATGCCATGACATGTCATGATAAGGCAAGGCACACAATGACATGTCATGGCAAGGAAAGGCATGCCATGACATGGATTGGGAATGCATGGCATGACATGGAAATGAAAGGTATGCCATG
>JASDQU010885087.1:0-12975 GCA_032191745.1 Picea mariana
TCATTAGGAAATTAAAAAGGTTCGGGAAGGTTTAGGCGATTGTACAGGATTCCTAAACATGATTAAGCACGCCCAGAGTTATGGAATTCAATCGCAGGCTGCGACTGCACTCCGGTGGAGTAAGAATTACCGAATCATCTCTCGCCAAGAGATTTCAAGGTCGAGTTGATTCTTGAAGGGTTACCAAGAATCTTATTCACGTTTTCTAGTCTTCCACACATAAATTCTGCCTTCAAGAGAAGCATGTCGTCAGGCGTCTCCTGCAAGGTGCCAGGAGAGGGGACACACAAAATGAAGGTGGAGGCGCATTTGAACACTCGCACCTGTAGATAATCGACATGTGGTTGGCAGTCGACGAGCTTCTGAGAGAGAATAGATCTGAATCCGTCATTAAGATTCTGGATCTAGGAAACTTAAGCCAACCCCGTCGAATGGCGCCCAAATTATTTACACAGAGGTTAACTAGGGTGGGAGATTTAAATTGCTAATCGATTGTACAACTATAATTATACCAAATGAACGCCACAGTTAAATCTCATCAAGGTTACATCTACCACAGACTATGGAATTCCCTCCTTCAACGAACACAAGGTCATTACAAGATTCAGATTTGGGATGACAAGAGGTTCACCTTCCAAGAAGTACTGAACAACCCACTCGACAAAGATATGTCTCTGCCATGGGAAATGGTGGCCTCAATCGATACACGATGAGGATAAGGGGGAAAGCCTTCTTTCGATTTCAACATTTGGTTCTGCGGTAGAGGAGAGAAGCTACAATTCTGAAGGTAAAACGCCCATCGAATCCAACGATTGAGAGTGAGGGTGCACAGGATAATCCAAAATTCGATTGGACCCTCTGCGTTTTGAGAGCTATTGGGTGAACCAACCCGACAAGTCCCAATCTCGACTACAGTCAAAAAGTCTCTGACCCACATCAATTTGCAGAGGAAAAAAAAGGTAGCCATCGAAATCTGTTCTAGGGTTTCACATAAAACTGACATCCCCACACTTCCAAAATCGATTTCATTGTATACTAGCAATGTTTTCACAATTTAGGAGCGTTTCGATGAATTCGTCAAGTAATCTAACTAAGGTTTCAATAACGACTCAGTCATATTTGAGAAGACCCCTTTAAGCAAATTTCGTACATACACGATACCGACTTTAACCAATACAAATTGCAGATCAGGCATCTATTACAATCATCCGTAGCATTGAATAAATAATCCCTTACATAACTATATCAATACTTTAACGATCAAGAACATGTACATTATCTTTCGATCTTAATATCTTAGAAATTTATATTTAGAAATTGTACTTTTAGTTACTGGGATTTCGTCTTGGAGCACATGAGTCCAACAAGAACTTGTCTAATTTTATATCAAAATTACAACACCTTACCATAATTTAAAAACTACATTTTCAAATCAAAATTTAATAAAATTTCAATATCAGAATAGGAATATCATAACTGAAGGCGACGAAGTTGAAGATGAACTTCCAAAGGTGGCGCTGACTCCTTTCTCCCACTTGTTAATCAGAGATATCTCACTGATACCTCCTAGATATCGCTAGGGGTACTCTACTTCCCCCGCAGCCCCCCGAGCCGCAAAGGGACCACGCACACACACAACCAGAAATCCTCTAGCTCCCAAATTGCCTCGCAAGGTAGATCCACCACTCTCTCTCAAGTTGGGTATCACAACTCTCACAAGTAAAACCAATCAAAAATTTTGCAGCATAACTTTACCCATCACCCATGTGTGATCATTTTCCCCTCTTTACCATTTTCTTTATAGGAGTTTCCTTCATGACACATCCCCACGTGCACAATTAATTCACTTTTTAATTAGATAAATTAGAATTATTTCCCCTTTACACTTGTCACCCTTTCCCCAAGTTTCACAAGTAATTCCACAATTTATTTTAATTAAAATCAATTTCCCTCACCCTTCCTAAAAGCGCTTTTTAAATCACTCCTAGTTGTCTCTTTATTCCCCTTATTTCCAATTAATGAGTGACGCCTTACTAAATTTGTGTTGAGTTAAAATATGTGTCTTCTTCTAGTTAGACTAGTGTTATCTAGACTCTAGATACCTTTCTATGCATACACATTCTTTCATGTTTAATTATTTCTTATTTTAAGAACCCCCTTTTACATTTTCTTGCACACCTGTGCCTTAATCAAATCTTTAAAGACAATTCATCTTTTCTTAATTCTTAACTTGATTTACTTCATTCTCTTTTTATTTAATTTATAATTTAGTTTTAGTATTCTCACCCCACTTATACTTAGACTTCATTTTTTAATAGGCTTAGACTTCCATTTGGGGATTTATAAGTAATCATTTCAATCCTTAATGAATTAATTAAATCCGACAATGCTTAAGATTTTACAAGGTTTAATTATTCGCTCAAGGTTTTTCTAGGCCAACTAGGTTCAGTGACTCAAGTTTTACTTCCGCGACGTGCCCTTCAAGACACACTCCATGCTCCAAGGGTGTCACTCGCCTTTGACTGGTTTTGGTAGTTTTCCAACCCCTGGAGTCATCACTCCATTCAGGAAACCTTGTGAGAGACTAAGGGCTTCCAAGGAATAAATAGTCCGCCTTATTGTCTACCCCTTAGAAATCTTCATGAGCAACTGTCTCAGTCTTCCCTCACGACATCGTGGACCTCTTGAACTAAGTAATCATTAACCTACAATTAGAGCCATGACGAGAGTGCTAGTAGGCCGTGACAGGGACTCTGCCACACCTCTCCCTCGGTATCTGGTCTATGTGCATGGCCCCTTTACTCCTTATGTGACTCAGATTAACAAGCATTCGTCAGTCTACATCCATCAATGAAACACTGTCAATGGTCCATATACAAAGTGTTTTCTGTAAATTTTTCATCCATTGCATCCCTTCTTTAGGAAAAAGAAGATTATGAGGTTAGGGGAGATGTTGTAGGAGCTTTAGTCAACTAGTCAATTAGCATAAAGAGTCAACTAGAGGTATATATGTAAGTGTCAATTAAGCAGTTGAGTTGGGAAATTGACAAATGTTGTTACAATAGTTATAACTATCTACCCTCTATGTAAAGAGTATAAATATGTATCATCATATCATTGTAATCAAAGAGACTTACTAAGGATTAATAAAAGACTACTTATTGATGTCTCTCTCGCTCTCTCTCTCCATGTGTGTGTGTGTTTAATAATGGGAACATATAGTATGTCACATGGTGCACCAAACCTTCTATATGCCCCTATATTGGTGTGACATGTCATCCACACATGCACTAACATAGCAAGACAATTCTATCTTGCATTTATTGATGTGTGTAAAATAAGTTGAACAACCAAAAAGCGATGATACTAGGCCATTTTAATGTTGGGTATGTTGTATGATCATATGAATTTTACATCATCAACATGATCATATAACATTAGAGATAGTGCATAAATTGATCCATATACACCACATACAATGGAAGACCCACAATGCACATGAGTGGATGTTGCACCTTGCAAATGGTGCTTCATAACATTCCTTATCGCACCAGATATCGTAATAAATTGGCACTCCAATCATATTCAAATGTTTTATGCATGTAGAATGATATGGAGCACCAACGATGGTGAAAATTGTAAATGCACCCTCGAGCAATGTACAAAGTTATAGAGGGTCACATTAGCGACATATAAATAAAAAGGAAAAAAAATGAATTTACAAACTAAATTAGAAAACTACAATTGTGAAATGTAAATTAGGATGTAGTAAAGAAACTTCCTAGTTTTTTCTCCATTGTGGAGATATGGTTGCCATCAAAATCAATAAATACAATTCCCAGGGGGGTTGGTGTTGTTGGAAAATTTTTAAAATGCATAAGTATTCATTGCGGATGAATATGTTAGGGACCTAACCCCTCACGTAGGTAGAATAATATATTCTGATGTAATAAAGGTCAATATTAATAAGGCCTAGCAATAAGGAAGAATAATTCCAATGTAAGAAGACCTAATAGAAGCTTCCGCTTCTAGAAGGATCTTCCTCTAGATGGTTCTTTTGATAGACATATTTAGTATAAATAGGAGTTGAGGGTATGAGAATTTTTGTTTAGGATATTATTGTAATAGAGCTCTACTCTACTCTATTGGAGGTTGCCCCCTCAAAGAGGCAAGTGAACATTGCTCTCAGTAATCAAAGTGCTCTTTTTGGTGTTATTCTGGTATCATTTTGGTATTATTGTGGTGTTGCTATGGTTATATTTTTGTTCATCTTCCATTTATAGCATTTTATTTTTGTTCTTCATACTTTTTATATCTAGAATATTACAAGTGGTATCAGAGCACTTTCCTTGGTAGAAAATTGTGGGTTAATTTTTTTCTAGGGTAGAGATGTATTTCGACATCTTTAAGCTACAAAGATCTGTCGTTACGCGCATAAACCCACGGTTGGGGATTCATACACACATGAAATACAAGTGGTACTTAAGCACACATTTGTTGGACACCCTTGTAACCCCTGTTGATACCCCTTCGAGTGGTAGTGCATCATAAAACACCTGTATACGGATCAACCTAGATTTCCTGAAGCCCTCTTTAGATAAATCGATCGTTCGTCTGAATGCTATAGTTCCATCGAGAACAAAACTCAGGAAAATACTCTCCAGTACCTGGGTAGTCGGGTAGTACGGCTAAGGGCACGGTCTAGCCTCCTTAGTTGGTGCCTGGAGATATTGGACTGAGTACTACTGTTGGACCCTTCACGTATATCAGAGAGCTATAGCACAGGGCAAACCCTTGTCTGTATAACCCTTGAATACCTAACCTTTTGGGATATAAACAAAAAACAAAAAAAACAAGATCTATTTCCACACAGCTGTGTCTCCTACATTCAAGTTGCCAAATCACTACACATTTCTTCCTGATTAAGAATTTGGGCATTTCATCACCACAATATTCTTCAGATCGGAGTATAACTCCACAGGTGTAAAAAAGAAAAAAGAAAAAAAGTTTGGATCCTGTTGCACCATTATTTGAGACCTATTCCATTGATTTTCTCTCTTATCCATTATCACATTCATACCTATCATTTTTCAGCATTTGTTTTGACCCCACCCACCCCTTTTCGGTTCCCTCGTCATCATGGCCCATACCCATAGCCATGACTTGGAAGCTCGCTTCAATACCTTGCAATCTAATTTCATAGAGACCCAACAAGAAGTGAGACAACTCAGTGCCAATATTTCCACCATCAATAAAAACATGCATTCCTCCATCGTCACCTCAATCGAGGAACTCAAACAAGACCTCAAACAAGACATTACTACCCATCTTGAATCTGTCGCTACGATGATCTGCACCAAGCTGCATATCCCTACAGATCCTCCCTTATTTGACCCACCTTTGCATACCGAAGCTGAAACTTCCTCTCATTCCCATGATTTTCAGCCCCATCACTTTTAGCGTGACCTACGCCTTCCGCGTGTGGATGTGACCAAATTTGATGGCTCAGATCCCACTAATTGGGTAACTAAAATGGAACATTATTTCTCTTTGTACGGCATTACTGATGAGTTGGCCAAAATTCGGCATGGTGTTCTCCATCTAGATCAAGAACGTTGGCAATGGTGGCAATGGAGAAAAAATGCCCACCAAGGGTATATTGCTTGGACACACTTTGTGGGAGAGCTTTATGAATGATTTGATACTGACACCAACCGTTTAGGCCATTTGACAAAGTTGAAACAATCTGGCACAGTGGAAGACTTTATAGTTGATTTTGAGCGACTGACTTTTCATACAGAGGGCATGTCTAATGCTTTTTTCCTAGAATGTTTTATCAGTTGCCTCAAGGATGAGATTCGTGCCCATGTCCTCATGGCTTAGCCTCAAATTTGGGTGGAGGCTACTAAAAGAGCTAAGGAAGCACAACAGGTTGTCTCTTCTCAAAACCAGAAACCCTCCTTTAGTCCTCGCACTAAACCAGTAAATCCCACTCCTCCTTCTACTCCACTAAAGATCCAAAAATTGACTAGGGCTGAAATGGCTGAACGCAAACTCAAAGGCCTTTTTTATAATTGTCATGACAAATATTTTCCGGGACACAAGTGTAAGGAACAAAATATTTTTATGGCCATCTCGGAGGATGTTTCAAAAGATGATGTTGAATCTCCCCTTGTGTCTGTGTCACCTGAACCCACTGACATAACCCCTCCCTCAGACCCTCCTGAAGTAGAACTGGTCATTTCCCTAATTTCTCTCACTGACTTCTCTTCTCCCCAAACCCTTAAGATAATTGGTTACATCAAGCATAGGAAGGTCATCATTCTTGTTGATAGTGGAAGTACCCATAATTTTATTCATCGTTGCATTGCCCAAGAAACTAATTGCTATATCCGTGCAGTCAATAATTTCCAAATCATAGTTGCCAATGGCGGGTCCATGAAATGTGGAGGGAGTTGTGAAAATGTGTGTCTCCAAATTGGTGACTGCCACTTGAAATCTCATATGTTTGCTATCAACATGGGTGGTTGTGACATTATGTTGGGTGCAGACTGGCTAAGGACTTTAGGTCCCATTCTCATGGATTTTAATGAATTAACCATGCAATTTGACCAGGAGGGACAACAATATAAGTTCAAAGGCATCATCGTCAGTTCCCATGAGATCATTAGTTCCCATTGCATGGAAAAGATGCTAAAAAACGGTCATTCTGGCATTATTGCTCAACTCCATGCCATACAAGCAACTGAGACACCATCTGTGTCGCAGGAAATCCAATCCATCCTCTCTAAACATCAAGTGTTTTTTTCCACTCCCCAGGGACTCCCTCCTTCCCGTGGTGTTCATGATCATTCCATTCCCCTTGTCCCAGGAATTCTTCCTCCCAATATCCATCCCTATCATCACCCCTTTTCCCAAAAAAATGAAATTGAGAAAATGGTTCAAGAACTGCTCAATGCAGGTGTTATCCACCCTAGTACAAGCCCCTACTCTTCTCCTATGGTCATGGTCCTTAAGAAAGAAGGTTCTTGGCGCATGTGTCCTGACTTTCGTGCCCTCAAAAAACTCACCATTAAAGACAAATTTCCCATTCCTGTCATTGATGACCTCTTGGATGAATTGAGTGGTGTCCAGTTCTTTACTAAACTTGATCTTTGTTCTGGCTACCACCATATCCGTATGAAAGAGGCATACATTCCTAAGACCGCCTTTAGATCTCATGAGGGCCACTATGATTTTTTGGTCATGCCCTTTGGCTTGTGTAATGCTCCCTCCACTTTCCAAAGCCTCATGAATCATGTCTTTTGTCCTTTTCTCCGTCATTTTGTCTTAGTTTTCTTTGATGATATCCTCATCTATAGAAAAACCTGGACAGACCATCTTTCTCATGTGGATCGAGTTCTCCATCTACTCTCTCAGCACTAACTTTTCCTGAAACAATCTAAATGTGATTTTGGCACCTCGAAAGTCGAGTACTTGGGTCATCTTGTTGGCAAGGCCAATGTCAGGGTGGATCCTAAAAATATTGAAGCTATGCAAGACTGGCCTCACCCAAAGACTCTCAAAAGCTTGCATGGATTTCTGGGCTTAACAGGTTATTATCACAAGTTTGTTAAGAATTATGGAAAGATTGCGAAACCTCTCACTACACTCCTTAAAAATAATTTTTTCACTTGGACTCCAGCAGCTGCTCAGGTTTTTCAAACCTTGAAGATGGCCATGTGTACCACTCCAGTCCTGGCCCTTTCTAATTTCACAAAGACCTTTGTCCTGGAATGTGATGCTTTAGGGAAAGGAATTGGCGCTATCCTTATGCAAGTGGGTCGACCTTTGGCCTTTACCAACAAACAACTGTCTGAGCAAAATTTGGGCAAATCAATCGATGAAAAGGAAATGTTGGCTATTCTTCATGTCATTGATCTTTGGCGCCCTTATATATTGGGGCAACGCTTCCAAATTAAGACATATCATCAAAGCCTCAAGTATTTTTTGGAACAACGCATTTCCTCCCCAGAGCAACAAAAATGGGTGACTAAGCTCTTTGGATATGATTATGAGATCATTTATAATAAAGGCAAAGACAATGTGGTTGCGGATGCACTTTATGGAAAATATGAAGATGAAGGGTCCCTTTTTTCTCTCTCCTTCATTGTACTAGATTGGCTGCACGATCCCAAAAGTTTTCATCTGATACAACAATTGCAGTCCAATTCTCCAGTTTCCCTAGGGTACTCTTGGCTCCATGATGAGCTTTGATACAAAGGCTGTTTGTATTTAAGTAAACAATCAAAACTTAAGTACATGGTACTTTCTGAGCTTCATGCTACACCCATAGCTGGGCACTCCGGGTTTACCAAAACCTATGACAGGGTCAAACGTTCTTTTTTCTGGGATGTTATGAAACAGGATGTTCATAATTTTGTGGTTGAATGTGATGTGTGTCAACGAAACAAGGGAGAAACAATCAAATCTCCTGGCACACTACAACTGCTTCCGATTCCACCTGCTATTTGGCGGGATATCTCTATGGATTTTATTGTAGGCTTACCTAAATCGGGAAATAAATCAATCATCATGGTGGTAGTTGACCGTCTTTCCAAGTATTCTCATTTCTGTGCTCATCAACACCCATTCAAAACAACCACTGTGGCTCAACTTTTCATGGATTGGGTCTTCAAGCTTCATGGCATACCACATTCTATTATTTATAATCGTGACCCAAATTTCACCAGCAATTTTTGGCAAGAACTGTTCAATATGAAAGGCACCCAATTGCATCTTAGCACAGCTTATCATCCTCAGAGTGATGGTCAAACTGAAGTTGTCAACAAGTTTTTGGAAACATATTTGAGGTGTTTTGCCTCGGAAAATAAAAATGAGTGGGCTCAATGGCTACCACTAGTTGAATGGTGGCACAACACTTCATACCATACAACTACCCGCATGACATCTTTTGAAGCGGTATATGGACAAAATCCACCTTCAGTTCTCTCATATTTTCCAGGTGTCTCGAAGGTCTAGGTGGTTGACCAAACACTTACAGTTCAAGAGGCTATTCTCCATACCCTCAAAGAGAATTTGGTCATGGCCTAGAATCACATGAAGCAACAAGCAGATCAAGGTCGCTCTGAACGTCAATTTGCAGAAGGGGATCAGGTGTTTCTTCGACTACAACCTTACAAGAAAAATTCCCTCAAGGCTGACCATTGTCAGAAACTGGTGCCCAAATTTTATGGTCCTTATACCATTGTCAAGTGTGTGGGACAGGTGGCCTATCAGTTAGCTTTGCCCAGTCAGTCTAAGCTCCATCTTGTTTTTCATGTTTCTTGCTTAAAGAAGGTGATTGGAACTAAGTGCCAAACTCAAACCAACGTTCTTGAATTGGACGAAGAAGGCTCCATTTGGCTACAACCACAAGCAGTTTTGGACGAGCATGAGCGTCGTCTGTGTCAGTGAACCATCAAGGAAGTGTTAGTCCAGTGGAAAGATACAACTCCAATATATGCCACTTGGGAACCAACTACCATTCTGCAACAATTTCCACATCTTAAGCCTTCATGACAAGGTTGTTTTAAGGGGGAGGACATGTTAGGGACCTAACCCCTCACCTAGGTAGAATAATATATTCTGATGTAATAAAGGTCAATATTAATAAGGCCTAGAAATAAGGAAGAATAAGTCCAATGTAAGAAGATCTAATAGAAGCTTCCGCTTCTAGAAGGATCTTCCTCTAGATGGTTCTTNGAGGTTGCCCCCTCGAAGAGGCAAGTGAACATTGCTCTCAGTAATTAAAGTGCTCTTTCTGGTGTTATTCTGGTATCATTTTGGTATTATTGTGGTGTTGTTCTGGTTATATTGTTGTTCATCTGCCATTTCTAGCATTTTATTTATGTTCTGCATACTTTTTATATCTGGAATATTACATAATATTGTCGATAAAATATAGAAATTTAGAAGCAGGAGACAATGGGGCACTCGTAGAGGACAAAGAGCATTGGTGCAACAAGGTGTTGGAAGCATTGATGGATAGAAAAACAAAAATTCAATTTGGTATTTTATTTTTATTTTTTTTACCCTACCATGGTGCACCTTGTATCTTGATGCACCAATGTAGTTATATGTTCATAGTGCACCAATAACTTGTTTTCTTAAAATTTGCAATCCTATCACAATGTGCTTGGTTTGCAAGCACCACATACAATTTTTTGAAATAGGATTTCTTATTTAACCCTAAATCAATGCATGTTGTATAAAAATACATTGGTGTAGTTATATGTTTAGTCACATAGTGTTTTTTTTTAATATAAATAACATTTTTTACAAAATTCAAATGCACATTTGTGTTTTTTTGTTAATTTAACCCTATTGTAGTGCGCCTACTATCACTACACACTAGTGTGTTTATATGTTTATTATGCACCAATAAGAAAATGTTTACAAGAAAATTAATTGTAATGTAGAGCACATGGTATATATGCATTAATGCATCTATAGGTTTCGAAAGCACCACACACAAATTTTTTGAAACTAGTGTTTTTTACAAAATTCAGTTTATTTGATTAAACCTAAAGTGACACACCATGTATCAAAATGTCCATCATGATTGTATGAGATAATTGTAGAAATTTTCAAACCCCGACCCGGTTTCAAGTCTCACTGAGACACATAGTTTAATTCCCAACCCACATTGCAAATTTAGGCCGCAAATTAGTAAGCAAAAAATTAAATGTTGATGAACAGAAACACATGAAATCTACTACAACAATAACTCAGAAATAAACACTCCCAAAAATTTAATACAAAAAGTGTTTTGGTCAAACTTAGACCTTGGAAAACCCCACAAGGGGAAAACCAGTGAGAGAGGGGATTTTATTATTTTTAGAGCTCAAAGAGAATGTCATTTACATCAGTCATCTTCAACAAAAATAAATTATAGACTTATCTCAAAAATTGAGCCAGGCAACCTCCACAAAACCACAGCCNTTATATGTTTATTACGCACCAATAAGAAAATGTTTACAAGAAAATTAATTGTAATGTAGAGCACATGGTATATATGCATTAATGCATCTATAGGTTTCGAAAGCACCACACACTAATTTTTTGAAACTAGTGTTTTTTACAAAATTCAGTTTATTTGATTAAACCTAAAGTGACACACCATGTATCAAAATGTCCATCATGATTGTATGAGATAATTGTAGAAATTTTCAAACCCCAACCCGGTTTCAAGTCTCACTGAGACACATAGTTTAATTCCCAACCCACATTGAAAATTTAGGCCGCAAATTAGTAAGCAAAAAATTAAATGTTGATGAACAGAAACACATGAAATCTTCTACAACAATAACTCAGAAATAAACACTCCCAAAAATTTAATACAAAAAGTGTTTTGGTCAAACTTAGACCTTGGAAAACCCCACAAGGGGAAAACCAGTGAGAGAGGGGCTTTTATTATTTTTAGAGCTCAAAGAGAATGTCATTTACATCAGTCATCTTCAACAAAAATAAATTATAGACTTATCTCAAAAATTGAGCCAGACAACCTCCACAAAACCACAACCAAACTCCTCGAAATTTGTGCCAAAATTTCCTCTACTATGTGTAAGGTCTAGATCCTCAATTTTTGTGCCTAAAGCTATACAATTTTTTGGGGAATACGTGCTAGAATTGAATCCCTTGATTTCTATGCCAAAAATGTTGTACGACAGCCTTGGAATGTGTGCACAACCACTACAAAAAAATTGTTGTACCTTTCCTCGATTTCTGGGCCCACAAACAACAGTACAGACTCACTGAAATATGAACTATACAACCTCCATTAATGCTAAAATCTGCCTTGAAATGCATGCTAGCACTTATGCCTTGGAAAATCTAGCAGCAACTTGACCTCCTTCTCTATGGCTTGACTCTCTCTCTCTCAAGCGCTCTCCAAATCTCATGAAGAATGTCAAAGGAATGTGCCCTCCTTTCCCTAATTCGACCTCATGAGGGAAGGTAAAGGGCCATCTAATCTAATGGTGGAGGATAGACTAGATCAATGATGGTGATGAAATGTCACTTCATTCTGCACTTCACTTAACTTTCATAAAGTCACTTTTAATTTCACCTCACATGAAATTAATTCACTAGGGACCACATTTGGACACTTTCTCACCCCTTGGCGCCTAGGTGATGAGAAACACTTGTCCTAGGTACTTTTTCATTTAATTCAACAATAATGAGCACTAGTGCATTCAACGGTTTTTTTTTTAAGTAAAAATAGGATAGTACCTGCTATATTAAGTTAACAGAGAAACATAGACAAAAATACACAGAGATACTGTCGTCCTGAGCCACCAAAAAATATGTCGTTTTACCAGAAACTAGCATAGTTTGGGGTGAAATATGTCTAGGAAGATAAGCTAAAAACTGTTTTGCCCTCTATCCTTCCTGAAGGAAACCAAGACAGATGGCCATAGTTCAAGTTAACATTTAGCAACAACATGATGAAAAACAAACTAGCATAGGAGAACTCAGATACCCGGTGACTTGTCGCCATTGCCTTTCTGACACGTGGATCTGGCTGGGATGGAAAACGGTTGCGCGCACATTGGACATTTCCGCTTTGCTGGAACATTGGAGTACACATAAAGGAGCAGGTCAAGACGTTGTCTCATGAGGAGGGCTCTGTGCTCCTGGTATGCCATGTGGTCTCGAAGTTCGAACACGAGAGCCAAATGCTTTGCATGGAGGAGTGAACGATGCAAATCATTGTTTACTGCCTCGCCGAAGGTTTCATTCCCCACTTCCACGTTCATCCTTGCTTTGGCCTCATTCACGTTCATCCCTGCTCTGGCCGCGTCCACGTTCATCCCTGCTCCGGTCTCGTCCACATTCATCTCTGTGTAGGCATT
The DNA here is from genome assembly GCA_032191745.1 of Picea mariana. NCBI lineage: Eukaryota > Viridiplantae > Streptophyta > Pinopsida > Pinales > Pinaceae > Picea > Picea mariana. The sequence continues at coordinate 12,897 of JASDQU010885087.1, forward strand.
GTCCCGAGCCTCATCATCGCTCATTACCTTCTCAGCATGGTGGGTGGGGCTGTAGTCACCCATCCACGGTATTTCTTCG